>BOSO01003372.1:58245-161419 GCA_018403395.1 Gorsachius goisagi
TGCAACGTGCAGGTGCTTACCTTTAGTATTCTGAGAAGCCCAGAAATTCTTACCTTTTCATTTATTTGCAGGTAATTTTATTAAGTAGAACTGTGATTACTGCAGTGGCAGCCTCATTTATGTTACACAGCCTATTTAAGTTAATGTTTCTTTTGGTTAATATATACTGGTTTGTGTAATTTCTTCCCCTTCCCAGGACTAAAATGGGATTTTTACTCTTCAGGGCTCCCTCTTCCCAGAAATCACCTGTAGGCAGACTTTTCTCAGCCCAGTTCCTTTATCAGTTCTATATTGGCTCTAGTAAAGATTCAGCAAAGATTGCAAAAACCACAGGTTCAAGTCTTTTAAGGGTGCTTCAGGTTGCTCCTGCTGATGTCAACTTACTAGTTTCACTCCATGGGAATTGGGTGCATTACAGAGAATAATGACACAATAATTAAACATGTATTGACTGCTTAATTTATCTGCTTGATTCTCAATCAGTCGAAAGCAAATTAGCTTCCGAAGTTATTTTTCCATTTTAAGAACTAACTTGTTGCATTGAAAGTGCATTATGCACTTCTAAAGGCATAAATTTGTACTTCCCAGTTGAATTTTCTCAGTTTCTGCAGTTTTAATGTATCTTAATGTAACCCCAATGAAACAACCTGGGTCAGTGAGTCCGTTTAGATGCCAACTTACAAATGTGAAGTGACTCACCACCAGCACAACAGAAAGCCAGCACATCATTCCTGAAAGTCCAACAGCATTGAAATCTCCTTTGCATTTATTTCTGTCATTTTCATGTGTTTTCTTCCTCCCAGAACTAAGGGGTTTTGCGGGCTTTTTTTACTTTGTTACTTGCATGTATCTTATCATTTTATGGTCAAAGTCAGAAAGAGGGAAATAATAAATTGATATCAAAGTGTATGGGAATTCTGTTGTGATATTTGCCTGTGTTACATATGTATCATTAAGTATGCACGCATACTATAAATATCATATGTAAGAGATAATTTGTCCCTATAGAAAAAGAATGTCAGTGGCAGTTTCCTACTGCTAACAGAACTATACATGAGATAAAACAATGTGCTCTTCTCACACAAGCAAT
Organism: Gorsachius goisagi; assembly: GCA_018403395.1. Lineage (NCBI taxonomy): Eukaryota > Metazoa > Chordata > Aves > Pelecaniformes > Ardeidae > Gorsachius > Gorsachius goisagi. The sequence continues at coordinate 59,336 of BOSO01003372.1, forward strand.
TTGTATTTTATCAGAGATCTATTCCAGTGATATTAAGAGAAGGCACAGAGATCTATAGCACGCAGTTATGAATAACAAACACACTCTTTTGTCTTTAGTGAGGAGCACATATCAGACTATAAATGTTTCAGTAGAAATGAATGAAGACCGTAGTCTTCATCAATATTGAAGTCAAATCCCATGCATTGAAGTATGTGCCTCTAACAGGAATAAAAGCATGACCTAAAAAGCTTTTACTGATTATGTGTCACTGATGAATGGAAGGCAGCTCCCATCAGTAAGCAGGGCTAAAGTGTTAAAGACTGGCTTGTAGTTTATTGTCTCCAGAGAATTTTAACTCAGAGGCATTGTTCTATGGCCTTTATTTGTCCATCTTAATTTTTACTCTTTCTGCCTTTCAGTGTTGGTTTTTAAAATGTGTAGTTTCTTTCTCAGGACAAGGAATATTTATCTTTTCTGTGTGAATAGATAAAGTGCAAAGTATTTCTGTGATTAGGGCTGAACCAGGACTTTTTTCAGCCAGCACTTCACATATCAGATATTTGAATGAACCTTCTCCCCGTGATGCAACAGCTTGCCCAGACAGGAGAAAATCATCACAGGGCAACTGCATAAATCCTGAGTGCCTGTTTGCAATTGTGCATCTGTTAACCTGGTACATCAAGAGTGACTGGTTAATGGCTTGCTAGCAAATGATTCTGTGGCCAGCATGAACAACAAAGGGCATAATAGATACCTTTGATATATGATTCACGTAAAGATGAATCCAAGAAGAATTTACCTCACTGGTGAAAATCAATGCCAGAGTTGTTCTGAGATGGAGTAAGTTATTCCATATGCTATATGAGAGAACAGTTATAAGATTTTGGACAGTCTCTGTAACGTAGCGTTGCATAGTTTAGCGAGCTAGATACAGGTGTGCATATACCCTTATGTGAATCTGCAAATTTTCCTACCTGGCTGGGTTATGCAGTTAATAGAAAGAAGGATGTAAATGAGCTTGTATTTTAACATTGATCTTTGTAGTTTTCACTGAAACTTTCAAAGTACATGTATATGTATTTCATAAATGATGTCCTCGTTTAAAGGATGATGTGAATAGTACTAGTGCAATTTAGGGATACAAATACATATTCAACTTTGAGCTTCATTGAAGGAAGCAAGTTCAAGCTGCTGTTGTCTAATGTCTTCCCTGGAATGTGTATTGACCTGTGATTTATACAACCTAAGTTCAGATGTAAGTCTGCCAACATACAGTAGTTCAGTGTTTCAAAATTTTGTTCTGTAATATATGAGGTATTCTATATATCAACATTTTGCAAAGGCTAGAAACATTTTTTTTTCTACTATAGACAACATTTAATAGTTGCATTCTTTGTAAATTTTTTTTCAGAAGTAAATTACAGTTTTCTTAACTCCAGCAGGATTTCTGCCTACTGGATTATATTGGAATGTCCACAGTAGAATAATGTTTCTCTTAAACGAAAAACCTACTGTTAAACTACCAAGTAATTCACACTGTTTCAAATAGATGGTTTTACTCCATCAACTTCTAGAGTTTATCAGCTGCTGATTTCCTAGATACAGATCAAGGTCTACAGATTCTTCTAGTTAAAGATGCCAATGAGCCAGTAATGGATAGTGCTTCAGCTCCATGAGCCTGGATTAACTTATTAGAAATAGGGAGATCTGTTAAAAAAACTGTGTGCCTACAAGCCTTCATTCCAGCATATGCAAAGCATATGTTCCAGTTACATTCAGTGTGGCCTACAAATTTGCAGAAGACTGTAATTATTTTGAAATCGGATGGTTATTCCCACTGGAAAATACATGTATTTTGCTTTTCTCTCTCTGCCAATCAGGGTAAGCAGTTTCTAGAGTATCTTTTAACAAAATAAAAAGTTTATGCTGTCATGTAATATTTAATACCTGCAAACAAATTGTGGGCCATTTACAAATTGAATTTGTGGAATCACAAATTCATTGTATTTATACAAATACTTTAAATAATGAATGTAAAGTGACAGATGATGCTTGGAGCATAATCCAGGTCTGTATCATGAGTAGATAATAATATTAAGTTATTATTTAGGAAGTCCTAGAAAAATGGTATGTTGCAATGCCCACTGCATCTGTGTGTCACATTCACAGTGTCTGTCAGCTGGACTTAACTGAATTTTGTACATTTTTAATTGTTTTTTATCATCTTGCCCTCTTACTTTTTCTGTTCCACCAGTCTCCTTTTGCATTTTATTTTTTGTTTTCTTCTTTTCAAGTTTTAATACCACAGTTATATGATGGCACTATAGTTTTAGAATATGTCCTACCTTTTTACTTGATAGCTCATGTTTGTATTTAAATAAATGCATATATATATTTTAATATGGTTCAGGCAGGTCACTTTCTCATACATTTAATGATATGCTTTGGAAAAAGCACATTTGAATTAGGTTGTCTGTGAGTTGCACAGATACTGGCAGTAGGATTTTCAGGTGTTACCCTGGGGAAGGACGATGATGCTTCTCACACGTTTGGTGCTCAAATGCCAGGTGGTTACGCTTGTACTGGATCCATATTTGAAAAGTAGCAATCAGGCACACAGAGTGCTCCATGTACATAATGCCACTCTTTGATATACCATGCTTTCTGGTGAATCCGTGAGACTCCAGCAAGCTCTTGCATCTGGAAATGGTTTGACACATTCCCCTGTAAATTCATGCAGCTATTAAAAACAGGATCCCTTCTCCCTTTTTTCTTTTTAAAGACAGCACAGTCTGGCTTGCTTTTACTGCGCCGTTTCTCTCAAAATGGACTGCTCCAAATGCTCTCATACTGTGCGGTGAAGCATAAGTATTTTGCAAATGGTAGTGGCCCGTGTGCTGAGTGAGGAAGCAGAGGTCTTCCTGTATAATCCGATTTCAATCAACTCACTCTAATCACTACTGATAGTTGCAAAATTTAGCCTGGATCTGCTCTGGTAATCTAGATTGACAGGAGGTAAAAGTAAAGGGACAGAAGGGCAGAGGAACAAAGAGAAGCGAGCAGGGACAGTGATTTTCTGCTTTTGCTTCCCCTCTGGGACCTGTGTCTGTGCTGGTGGGTGCGCCCAGCGTGGCAGCGGAGGTGCTGGGACAAGAGGTGCCCTCTGCGGGGCTGGAGCAGCAGCCACCACGCCGCAGGCGTGCATGGCACAACAGGTACCCACGTGACCTGTTGGCATGCATTATTTATTGACATTGAGATCCTAATTCTCTTTATTACTTGGAAGACCCCAGGGTCGTGAAATATTCAGGCACAGCAGCAGTTAAATGGTGCAGCCAGCAACCGGGCGTCTTTTCGATATCGTCTGAAGGCGAGTGGCTTCCAGCATTGAGCTTCATTCTCCTACAAGCTCGGTGCTTGGGTTGGAAGCTTGGTAGGTAACTGAGCTCTGTGTTTTCCCAATAGAAGGGTGAAGTGTCTGCGAGAGTGGGTCCTTTTGACTGTTGGTTTTAACTGTTCCAAGAGAAGAGCCAACTCTGGATTTAATGGATATACAGAAATACAGTCAATTGCTGCTGAAGACAGATATTTCTGAAAGATTTGTCTCTATTTGACTGGATTGTACAGCGGGAAGAAAAATGACTTTTTTTATTGTTACCTGACCACATGCTCAGTGTGCCTGTGTCAGCCAGGCTAAGGGACTGTACTCCCTGGGGTAACAGAGGCACCTGGACTACCCCTCCATCTGACTTTCCATGCTGGTGGGACTGTTGTTGGTCATCTCAGCCTTGCATGTTGCCATGCTAAAAACACCCAAGGCTAAAAATGTGTCCTGGGTAAGTACAAAAGGATTAATAAATGTTCTATAAATACGCATTTTTTTTTCAGATAAATTTGAACATGCTTCTCTAAAGATAATTTTGTGAGTAGTATTTTAGATGAAAAAAAAATTGAATAGCTATTGCACTGAGGATGTTTAGAACAAGTAATGTGAATTTTTCAGAACAGAATAGTGGGGGGTTTAGTGCTCTAATGTTTTGAAAACCTGAGATACCCTGCAGTGAAGTACAAGGGCACCTTACAGGATCAGATACCTGCTCAAAGTATCACTTGGTTTAAATCCCATCAAGCAGAGATTATCTTCAACTCCCTGAAAATCTGGAATTTGACTCTGGAAGTTTTACCTGTCTGGTGTTTTGATCTTGACCTTTGTGCACATGCAGTGAAAATATGAGGGTTCAAGGCTGAATCACAAGGATAAGTGCAAGAAAAAATTTTGGCTATGAACTAGCAAAGCACTTCAACATCTGCTGAAATTTCAGCTTATTTCTCACCTACTTAAAGCTTAAGATTGTGGTCAACCACCTGCTGAATCAGCGTGTTTACTAAATGTATGGTATTCTGTAGTTAAAGTTGGCATTATGTCTTTAGCATACAAGTTCTTAAGGACAGAAACCATGCTGTGCTGGTGTATCTTTGTACAAAAGGCTGCTTCCTACATAATTAGTGTTTCCCCTTTAGGGCTTCTAAGTGCCTACCTGGGTGCCTTCCCCTGTGAAAAAAACCCCCACACTACAGTGTATAAAGACTAGGCAGCTTCTGGGACCTTTGCCAACATTTTACACAGTGTGTCTGACAGACTCGTCACTGCTGTAGGAACCCTCACCTCAGAAATCACAAGAGTGAGAAATGAAATTCCCATGTCTTTTAAGAGCTGAGGATTCAACAACTTCTTAGTGGGTTGTTTCTTCCACAGAAGCTCTTCAGATACCATTTGATAGATCTTCATGACTTTGATACAGGCTCCCAGGTTTCTGGACATATGAATTACAGCCTTGGTTTTGTGCATGCAGTCTTGAGGAAAGCTTTGGTCACTGCTGCACAAGGTGTGTGGCTTTTTAAGTGCATTAAATGGCCACGAAGGAGCTTTAGTAGTGAATTTAATTTTAAATTATGTAGAGAATATTTTCACTTCTGTCTCTTTTGAAAGTTACTGGGAAGAACTGAGGCTGAGCTAGACAAGATGACTGTAAAATTTGTTTGTCACCTAGTGCCTTGGTTTTTTTTTAATATTTGATTTGCAAAATGCATCCATTTAATTATCCCTAATGGAAACATTTTGTTAAATTGACTCCTATTGACATGAATTTAATTTTTATTGTCCTATATAAGCATTTCTATTGCTTGTTACTTTATGTAGATACAAGCAATCCTGTCCTTGAGCTCTGTGACAAGTCCAGGTCAGACACACCTGTGAAAAAGCCAGTAGATTGCAATAAATGCAACTATGGGACATGGTGGGGTTTTATTAAACTATGTTTTTGACCTGAGCAGCAGATGATAGTGAGATTTGAGCTTAAAGGAACATTTAAATTTGAAATACAATCAGGTCTTCAAAATATTGCTCTTAATAAAAGATTTCTTCTTTACATTTACTGTAAACTATTTGTCCAATCTGTTATTCTGGTGTATTACAGGAGAAAACACCTTTAAGTGTTCTGTGAAAGACATTTGATTTTGTACCTGATGTAATTTTCAAGGGTAGCATGATCTTACAGAGTTCTAGATACAGCCCTTTTTTCCTGTCCAAATGTCCTCTGGCCTTTGCAGCCATACAAGCCCCGCTGGAGGGCTGCAAATCTTGACTCCATGCCAAGGCAACCTACTGAGCAGAAAGGTCATTGAGCCACAGATATCCAAAAATAAATTCTAGCTCTTTAGCTGAAAGCTGTGGAGGCTCCTGCCATACTTTGCTGTCAGCAGTTGTAGATCGTGGTACCCGCTGCAAAATAAGGACAAAGTCTGTGCGCCACTTTGGTATAGTAACTCTTCTTCCCTGAAAGACAGGTTTGGATGGGTAGGAAATCTGGGGCATTGCTATTACCGTAAGTTAGGATGCTTAAGAGTGCATCCACAGTACATTTCTTCTTTTATTAATATTTAAATTAAGTTGTCATCATTGGTATTTAGGAGATAAATCTTCTGGATTGCAAAGAATCCATTATCTCTTTCCTCTAACTTATTAATGCTCTTTGCCACACACCTAGTATCACTCAAATTCAAAGGAGTGGAATTTACAGAGGAGGAAGACTGACTTTTATGTAATTAACTAAATTATAATTCCTGGTGAATTCCCTGAGCTAATAAAAGGGACTGATATTTTTATCTCACTTTATTACTTAAGAAGTTACATGGTGGTACACATAGTGTTACAATGGTACAGGAAGTGAGGGATGAAAGAAGAAAGATGGGATGTAAATAGTGAAACATGCTTGTTCCAGCTCAGAATGTTTCAAGATGGGACATCTGTGGGAAATGTAAAGAATAGTTCAGATATATTGATTTGGAAACTCTTGAAATATGGAGTAACTTGAAAAAAATGGAAGATTAAATGGTCAAAGAAAAAAGGAGAGAAGATATCAGGGAGAAAAGGGAGATAAAGAGAAAGACAAACTAGAGCTTTGAATCTTAAGAGATGTGATAGTATTAGAAAGGAAGGATTAAACAAATGCAGAAATGCCAAGGGGAGGGTGTGGCTACATTAAGACTTCTATTTTTGTGTTTCTGTTTGGGGTCAACTTGAAAATAGGAAATTAAACAAGCAGTTTGAAGAACAGATAGTGGAAAAAGCTTGAAAATAATTGAAAAATTATCTGAGAATGGATTTACCCTGAAACATGGAGGATAATCATAATACAAATGAAATTTGCTGTGTTGCTAACAGAGAGGACAAAATGTTCCCTTGGATGAGTCCTTTTTGCTTGAGGTTCTCAAGGTACATGAAGGACAAAAGCTTCGACAGAAGCATTCACTATTTACAGGCATGGTATTACTCTGGTGTGGATTAGTATTGATCTTGTGAGGAGACTGCTTGTAGCTACAAAAGTGGATGAAGTCAGGAAATATTAAAGGTGGAAATGTCACCTGTCTGTGGAACAGTAATTGAACTATTGCTCATTTCAAGGGGTTGTTTTAAGATGGTATTGAACAAGGGTAGGCAAGGATCTGATGGAAGGTCTAAGTAGAGAACCGCTGATTGCAACAGTATCTCTGTGGGCTTAAAGATCTCTCCATGCAGTAACTGGAGTAGTCTATGGCACAAGAGGCAACTGATTACTCCACAGGCTTGCATGGAGGACTCCATCCTTTGATAAATCGTGGCTCTTGACATTTAAAGATTGTCATAGCTGAAACAGCCACAGATATTTTTGGCTGAAATACAACCTTATTGTGGGGTAAAAAAAAATCATGTTTGTTACATTGCTTATGAAGTGGTGTTTCTTTTCAGTAAATCAATAGGGTGCTGGTTTGGTTCTCTCTCAGCCTGGCCTAATGTGCACTAATGTGATACTCGTTCTGTCAAATAATCATGGACTGAAATGACATTGCCATTTGCTTTCCTTCTGGTTGTTATCAAGTCCTTAGTTTCTCTTGGAGACAGCTCTTAGAATTCTTGGGTGATAGAGTAAGCTTCCTCAGTGAAGTTCTGATGAGGACTTTGGCTCTGACCACTGGCAGCCCAGTTTTTTTCTATTTATAGATGCAGGCCTGGGTTGTCTCCATCCTTCAGAGGGAAACCTGTGGGAAAGCTACTGTGGCTGCCAGATTGTCTCCCTTTGCTTGCACAGGACTCAAGTGATGTGCTACAGAAAGCTCTAGAAAAAAAAAGGACAAAAAGCTTAATTGCATATTATCGCCTCCTCTGTTTTTTCTTGTACTTATTTATCACTGTAATTCCCACCGATTTTTGTTGGATCTACATGTATAATCTGATTAGTGGAAAGGTCGTCAGGGCATACAGAATTTAAAGTAGTCTCCCATAAGCCACAGGACTTGCTTATTGAAGTTTCTGAAAGTTCTGCCTTGAATCAGGGGAACCAGGGTTCTGCCCACATCCTCACAGCAGTAGGGCTGTACCGCAGATGGCAGTTTCTGCGGGCAGTAGTAGCCTGTGCGTGCAAGGCTCTGCTGGCACTGGGAGTCTGGGCTGGATGTGGGTGATACACCCCTGTCGATCACACTGCTTGACTCAGGTAGATTGCTTGATTTTTAAAATTAAGCAATCGTGTTTGAAAAATAAGTTAATGATACATTCCAAATTGGAAACTACCATTAATTTTAGCACTTCATCTTTATGTGCACCGTGCTGAGTTTGTGACTACCATGCAGCAATTTGAAAGAGGCTGGAGGACAATTTATGTTAAAGGTAGAAAGTTGTTGTTGTGACTGACTTCATACAGTAATGAGTAACTTTCCTAGAGTACTTTTTCTTAATACTGTGTAATAGCATACGTAAGCATTTACCACAGATGTCTGATTGCTACTTCTAACCTCTACAGACTTTTCTAACCACACAGATAGAAAGAGGAAAGTAAGAGGAATGTGTTTTCTTCTTTTTAAGATGTGACTTTAAGTTAAACTAACTTTTAGGGTTTTTCCAGTATCAAGAGTTAATAGAAAGGCAGAAAAAGTTACCAGTTGACCCAGTGACAATCAGTCTGGGCTGCCTTGACCTGTCTTGACAAAGAGAAGTTTTGAGAGGCCTTCCTCTACTATTCTGGGAGAGAGGAGAGCATAGGAAAAAATACAAAGCTGACTTTGAAGGTAATGTTGTCTGAGATGAAATAGAATAACAGAAGCATCTGTGGATAAAAGACAATTATGCCTGTTTTTCTCAGTATTTGTTCTGGCCTTTGACATTAAAATCTGGATACAGGAATGTTAGCTATATATATTCCAGTGGGTTAGTTATTTCTATTGTCATTTTCCTTTGTCATTTCTAATTTTTTTTGCCATTGCTAAAATTGGAGAAGCTTGCAATATAAATTTACAGTGCAATTTTCCTGTATTTGAACTGCAAAGACTAAAGCTGACTGGGATCTGCCTGTTACTTAAATTTATGACAAATTTCCAGATACATCTTGCATTTCTAGAGACATCAGTTGGCCCAGAGTAAAGTGTAAATGGTTTATTTTTCCAGTGATACATGACAAATTTAAACATGCATCTGCATAAGCATTTATGAGTTCTTCACTCAGATCATCAGTGCATTAATGGGAGAATTGTTCCTAAAAATATGGTGGCCATATAGAAACAGAAGGGGAGAGAAGAGATCAGCTACTAGACATTTAGAGCTGAGAACATACTGTAACACCAGCAAGACAGTAAAAATTAAGGAAGATTGAGAAGATTCAACCTTTTCGTGTTTGATTAATGCTATAGATGATATAGAAAAGTTATGTTGTGTTGAACACACTAGCACTGTATGTTAAGGCTCTGCTCCCTTTTGAAAATACTTGTGCTCATTACAGTTGCTAAACTTCAACTGGAATTCTGCTTGTGTATAGATTTTGTAATTCCCTGTAGTTATTTTATACCATCAAGTTATACTGTCCTTCAATTAATGTATGATGATGTACAAAAATTACGCACACAATAAGAAAGTCTCATGAGAAATATTCAAGAAATGTGTCCATATTTTAGTCATAAAGTTTTGGATACAGTTGATCAGAATTTCATGGAGATTTAATAATTATGTGCTCAAGCTTTTCTATATCTGTTTATTTCTTGCTATTTATACTCATTCATATGAGAATATTTATATCTAACCATTAACTATTTTATACCAAATTCATAAGGGCTACTGATTACATTCAAAGCCTTCCTAAGTTCCATTTTCATTAGGTAGCCTGAAACTAAGGACAGGATTTCCCATGTGGAAAAAGTTGTTGAGTATTTAGCGCCAATCTGAATGTAATAATGTGCAGAAAACTAAAGCAAGCAAAGCATGCATTTTTATTATTTATTGTGGTTAGAAAGAACAATGATAAAAATTACCACAATGAAAAAAACCAACACCACAGTTACCATAGTTTACTTGAATGATCATTGGGAATATACTTACCTAGTTACTAGGTAGTGCTTATTTATTGCCTCTTGAGGTGGCAGAAAGACGTCTTCTATAGAATGAAAACAGCATCATCACTTGTTAACACAGAATATAACAGTAGATCATCCGACTAGATAAATCGGGGCAATATGTGGAAAGGTAAGTCACACAGAAAAAAATATATGTACAAATAGCATGCAAAAAAGTTACATATGTGGAAGCATATGTTACGTTCCCAAGATACTCGCTGGCAATGCAGATCTCTCTTTTCCATTATACATGATTCCTAAATGCTTTCAATCACAAGTGAAAACACCTTGGAAATGAGAGAAGAGATTCAAAAGACATTAGAGATTCAAAATAATTTGCCCTGAAAAAAAAAAAAGCAAAGAAGTAAATACAGCTGTAAAACTCCAGGTTTCAAGAATTCAAAAATCCAGACCTGTGCCTAGAGCCTGCTGGTGCTGCCTTCTCTGCAGAGGCCTAAGCGACTGCCTGACTTCCCACAGTCTCTGCTTCTTAATTTGCTTCACTTCATTTTGGTTTCAGTAAATCAGTGTCAGGTTTCTATAATAGATTCAGTTCTATTAGACACAGCCTATTGAATTCTTGCGCCATTTCTAGCCCAAATGCTGTTTCCTCATTTCAGCATGTCCTTGGCCGCTCTTCAGGGTAAATCGCACACCATGGGACCTCTGTCACATCATAGAACCTGGTTCTTGAATACAAAATATTAATAACCAACTTTGGGAGACTTTATTAAGTAAATTTAATTTTATAAAATTCTACAGGCACTTTAATAGTTAGAATCATAGAATTGTTTAGGTTGGAAAAGACCTTTAAGATCATCAAGTCCAACTGTTAATCTAACCCTGCCATCCCACCACTAAACCATGTCCCTAAGCACCTTGTCTACCCGTCTTTTAAATACCTCCAGGGACAGGGACTCAATCACTTCCCTGGGCAGCCTGTTTCAATCCTTGAAAACCCTTTTGGTGAAAAAATTTTTCCTAATGTCCAACCTGGCACAACTTGAGGCCATTTACCCTTATCCTATCGCCTGTTACCAGGGAGAAGAATCCAACACCAACCTCACTACAACCTCCTTCCAGGTACTGTAATCATATCTTGTTATGTTCAGAATTTTTAGAAAATAATAGGAGGTGCTTTGCAAAGAACACCTCAGTTTTTTATTATTCAGCATTTCAAACCAATACTATATGCTTCAGGTGTGAATTATTTTATTGCAGTGTTCATCTATGTTTGCACTGCAGGTTTTACTGTCTTCTGGGCTTTATCTTTTACTGGAAGACTTGCTTGCAGTTTGAAATCTACCCTGTGGCAAAGAGTGAACTGCACTTTTGCATATGCTTTCCCTTGAGTCTTCTGGTCATCTTGAAGTTTTACTGTCAGATTTCCTTCTATATCTACCCTAAAGAATCCATATGCACCACAGGAGACAATAATCAAAAGAGAAGGCCATGAAATACATAAACCACTGTCTACTGCACTAGATACTCTTATTGTGAATAAGAATAATATTTGTAAATAGTAAATGTTACTTCTTGAAATAAGACTAGTAAACACTTCGAGAGAGACACATTTAAAGAACATAATCTCTCTAAGACTAAGAAGAGAAGATGCTGTTAAAAATGGAATGTAGCTGTGTTGGTCCTTTGAGTGCATTAATATGCATAAATAATATTATTTTAGAGTTTTTCATTGCTGCACTTCTGAATGTGGTTTCCTGTTGTTAATGTAAGTGACAAAAGTTCTGGCTTACTCTTTTCTTTGACTAACAAGGGCCATTCAGGAGTAAGGGACATTCAGTTGTCCACGAAGTTAAAGTTCCTCCCTAAAGATGCAAGAATGTCTGAAGATACCAGGAAAACCAGAATAAAATCCCAAAAGCACAAAGGGAACATGGAAATCAAAGTAATGTTATCTCAGCTGTTGAAATCTACCTCTTTATTTGTTATTAGAAGGCATGGGTCAGATATGACATCTTCTTTCAAACTGCTTCCTCTTAATAAACCATCATCTCAGTCTAGTCCTAGAGCTGTTCCTGCCTATTGGTGAAAATGGGATGTTCCTGGAATACCTCAACATAATTATGGCCTTTTTTAGTTGTCAGAAATTAGAGCAACAGTTAATACACTCTGCTTTGTTTCAGGCAGATGAATATGAGGTGGAAGCATTGTGAACCCCCAAATTCAAGAACTCATAGTGGCTTCTCATGAAAACCTTGATTTCCAGACTTAGTAGTTGGTCATATACCATGACTTGTTTTTCACAGACCAGACAACTAATTTTTTGTTTCTGTTTGGTTGACCACTTAGGAATGAGTGCACTTTCTTCTAACTTTTACCAGAGTTTCTATTGTAAGGAAATCAAAGTTTTATTTAATGACTTAGCCTCTTTCTGAACACTGACAAAACAGGAATATGTAAGTACCTGGTGTGTGTAAGTGCATGGAATACCATACTTAGAAGGCATTAATACATGGTGATAGTCTTTGAAGTCATTAACAATTGATAGAGGATAATGCTAATGAGGCAAAATACCACTATAGAATGGACATTAATTTCCTCTTAAAATAACAAATTTTTAGGGGAAGATTTTTGTAGAGGAAGAAGAAATGTAATCACCCTTTGCCAGCTAAAGCAGCTTTGCAATTCAGCAACTGGTAAATTGTATTCGTCCATGAAAAATAAACAAACCATTCAATTTCAAGTATATTTCAACCATTATGAAGTATTGATGTAATATTAATGTATTATTAGGTAGTAGTAATGTCTATAATTAGTTTCACTTAGGTAGTTTTCAAGAGTTTTGACAAATTCTTGGGTTTTTTTTAATTGTAAAATGTTTTTCAATATCACAGAGGCTTGTGTTAGGAGATTTTTCCCATTGTAAATAGAAATTAAGCAAGCTGCATGCCAGCTATTTCAGTGCTGACAATTGGGCTCTTGCAAGGTCACTTACAAAAGCTCATAATTAATTAAGTTCTCTTGCAAGCTTTGACATGAGGAGTAAGTTGAAAGGTGTCGGATTGCCAGAAATTTCAAAGTGTTCCCAGCGCTACAGCCAACAAAGCTGCAGGAGAGGGGATGGGGCAGGCCAGGGCTGTGCTCTTTAGTTCCTGGCAAAATGACACAAAGATAGAGCAAAATCTCTTAAGTGACTTTATAACTTTCTTCTGAACAAACTGTACTCTCAAATATAATTTCAAATGTTGTCAGCTCTGTCACGTGCTTAATGTTGTCATATAAGGGTAAGAAATTACCTCTGAATGTTGGAATTCAGTAAATCTGCTCTGATGTAACCTCTGTGTGCTGTATAACAGCGCAAGGGCAACACTAGGTATGACTGTACTGAATTTCTGATAAGTAAAGTAACATCAGTCACTCAGCATCTTTGTACACTGTCACCAGAGGAGACATTTCAGTCTTTTCACCTGCGTTAGAGATGACAGGGAATGTGGGCTGCATTGCAAAGCATGCGTTACTGGGTCTTTTTCTCCATCAGATGATCTCATGTAGTCAGTCAATAACCTCTGTACATGGTTGGACTGGCAGGATTTTTAAATAAATAAAACCAAAGTGCCACCTTTCCAAAACCAATAGGAAGTCTATTTTATATTAGCAAATCTGGTGATCCAGTAAGAGCCCACAGAACTTCAGTCCCCGTGCCTGTGCCCCAGGCAGTGCTGGTCTGCAGGGTTTGGAAGGAAACCCAAGTGGGGCGTTTAGCTGGTGTGCATGACTGGAGTGGGGTTGGTGTGGGGAGGGGAGATATTTCTCTCTCTGAAGCAAAGCCAGTTCCCACTGACAGTCTAGCAGCATGGCTATTTAATCCAGTGACGTCATTTCTAAGCTGTCTGTGGGAGGACCTGACCTGCAGGGATCAGGTGTGGGGCTTCTTGATAAGCACCCCCAAACACCATCAGTCACCACGTCAATTTGATTACCCTTATTTTCCCTTTTCTCCTCCCAAGTTCTTCTCTTTTCCTACCCTCATTCTCATCCAAATAAAAAGCCCTCCCCTAATCACTTTTTTTCCCAATAGGTCACAGTTTTGGCATGTCTGACAGTGTTGCCCAGGTAACATGGCCTTATATCACTTTACTGACAGGGTTACCTTACGCACTGTGTTACATGTGTGACTTGTTCAGGGGCCATGGAGAAGTGTTCACGTATTGAGGGGTCGATGAGGCACCTCTCTAAATCATAACTGCCAGCAGGAGAGCAACGTGCTAAGTGATCAGATCCAAGTAAGCATGTGAGTTTTAATTAGAACTATTTTTGTGAGTGATTCAAGCACTCATGAAGAAATGGCTTTTAATTGAAGTCTTTCCTGTAAATTTCCCTTAATGTCTTGGTAAATTTGAAAGAGGTTATTTTAGGAGACATTTTGTAGGTGACCTCTTCCAAGGGACAAAATATCTAGCTTGTTTTTAAACCATGTCCTTTGAAATTGTGTTTGTAACTAAAAGAAATCTTAAAAATGTGCACGTTGCCTCCTTTAAAAAAAAAAAAAAAAAAAAAATCACTTAAGTTGAAATCCAAACCCCAGTTGGTCTAAACTGCTGGAGTAATTTCTGCATATTTATGAGTTGAACAGTGCTGGACTAGCTCATGATAGTGAATTAAGGACTTCTTTTCACTTACAGCCAATGCCTTTAACTACTCCCTTGTATCTTTTTCGGTAGATTTATTGTTGCTAAGGGAAATACTTTGAATCCTATGAGAAATGTGGTATGTTCCCACACTAATGGAATCTACTGTATTCTTGTAGTATACAGTTTTCAAGGAACTCCTCATGCTGAGAGTTACATCATGAGTAATGAACGTGTTGGCTCTGGGAACTGGTGTTCTCCTAGTGACGGCGTAAACTTTCTGTTGTAAATACTGCATTTTTAAGGAAAAGGAACAAAAAAGTTCTTTAGCAATAACCCATGCAGTCCAGATTAGTTAATTATAGTGTTGTATGGCGGTCTTTGAACTCAGGCTCTTCTTCAAGTGCCAGCAGCTGATTTATTCTTGATATACTGTAATGTGATAATGTCTTCCTGGTGGGTTTTAGCAGCGTGATTTTATAGCTATATAGCTGTTGGATAGTTATATTAACCATTGTGTTGTTGCCACATTGCATTATATTATAGTTATAAAACTTCATAGAAAATTGAACTCCTGAAGATTAATCTCACTGCAGTGTGAAAAAGAGGGGAGTTAATTTTCTACAATTATTTCTGGTACAATGCACATAGGAGAAGATAAATATTAGCAATGGTAATAATGTTCAAGCATATTTAGAAACAAAGGGTAAAATATCTCCGAAGTACGTTATGTTTTGGTGTCCATCCATCATTAACAAGAGACTTAATGACACTGTTAAAATTGTAGTTTAGGTTGAAATTTTCAAGACTTGCCAAACTGTAATTTGTAAAAAATCACAGATAATTCCTTCTTTAGTGTTTCTCACTGAAATCAGAGTCTTTCAAAACCAGACTTGGCACATGCCTGTGATTAACTACTTAATGCACGCATTCTGATAGGATTTTGCTTGTATGAGTGTGCCTGACTGAAAGGAGGAGGTTGAGGAAAAGCCATTCAAACCCATTGCGCTTCCAAAGCGATTGATTCCTATTATTTCTGATATTAGACATGCACTTGTATCAAGCTACACAAAAATCAGATGTCCACATCTTGTGTGGCTCTAATGTGTAAAGAGTCAGAGAATACGAAGTCCAAAGCTAAAATTCCTCCCTAAAGATGCCAAGCAGTCATTGTAGAGAAAAGAGAGAGTTTTATACCTCATGGATGCTAAGGGCTGTTTACTAACCAATACATGCATCAGTCCAAATGTAGTGTTTACGAACATAACAGAGACATTTATCTACTTGTTGGATGGGGACAAACTTGGTTCTCATTTAAGAGGGAGACCAGGCTGTTCTCTACTTGAGCCAGAAGAGAAGTTTATCGAAAACATAATAAACCTGTTGAAAATCTGACAAAGGAGACTGACTGTGGAAGCGAAGAAGGATCATCAAGAAGGCAGAGGACATTCAGGAATGCTGAGGTGTTCCAGCTCTCCTCTGCATTATCCTGTATATCCAGAAAAGAAACTGAGGAGAATAGCAAATGTTGAGAATCAGAGCTTAACTTTTAACATTCAGGAAGACAACATGCCCTTCATCTGATCCCACGCTCTTTGAGACAGAGACTGATTCCCATTGTAAGTTAGTTTAAGGGAAAAAAAGTTATACCAAAATTCTGAACGTTTCCTCCTTAACCCTGCCTGTTAAACTGCAGCTGCTTGGATTAGAGTACTAAAGTAAATGAAGTACTTTTGCAGTCAAACCCAATCTACCTTTCTAGTAGAAAACCACCTAGAAAGGAGAAAGGACTGTAGAGTAAAAACATAAAAAATAAAGTTGAATTACAAAATAATTCAGCAATAACAGTAATTACTAATAGGAAATGCATCTAGTAATATAAAAGAATTATTACACATTATTTACTGGCTCTTTTAAGGCCATTACCAAGTTCTACTCATACATTCATTTTCAGGGACACCATGTAGCTACAAGAAACACAGGTTTTATGTCACAATTTATTTAAAGAATGCATTCAATAAAGATTTACTGTAGAATAGACAGATGGAGTATTTTGTGGTCAACGTCTTCAAGTTGTTTACAGTAATTCATGATGCCTTTGTAATTCTGTGCTTACATTTATTTATTTTATTCTTCTATTAATATATTGTTAATCCTCTGAAATGTGACTAAGTGGTTCTGTGGCACAGAGTATAACAACTGTGACTTCATGCAGAGCCTCCTGCAAGGACTGCGTTCCCATTTTTGAGGCATTCATGGCACTTTCATCCCTTGCAAGCCGTGTTCTGGTGTGTTGTGTTCCTTAATGGTACTGAACTTATTGGTCCAGTATTACTAGAGAAGTGGCCAGTTCTCTGACTAAATGGGTGCAACTCCTCAGCACTCTTACTGCCAAATTCTGCTTTCTGTTTCTGAGGTTTTTAATTTTTAATTTGCATGAATAAACATTGCTTCATCTGTTTGCAGCTGTAAATTAGGACAGTCAAATACTTTTGTTTTCACAGAACAGGACAAATGCTGGTTATTCATGTGAATTTATCATAACATATAGGGTGGGCTTTGGGACTGCTTACTGGATCCCTGAGTTCCCCCCAGGGGAACTCCCCAGGCACTCAGCCCGTCCCTGGGGTCTGGGGTGTCTGGTGGGGAAAGTCTGCCTTCGTGAGTGGCCAACCCATGGTTGGAGTGGGGGATCAGAACTTTAAATTTGATAATTTTGGAGAGGAGTTAGTTATTTCCATGGTTTCTCTGCTGACAAGATGTTACTAAAGACCATCCAGCTTTTCAGCTTGCCTTTTCCTGGTCAAACATAACCTCCAGGCTCAGAAGCACTTCAGCTTCATACATTTGTTAATGTGAATTGGGGACTCTCTTGATCGAGAGGGAGGGGTGTGAGAAATACTTTCAGTGAGACCCATTTCTGGCATTTTTTAGACATAAAGTCAGCATATTAACAAGAGCTGTATTTTTAGCCAGGATTGCTTCCTAGCAACGGACCCTTTAGTACACTGTGGGCTTAAAATGTATTAAATAATTTTAGCTTTCCTACTTTAACCTCAGAGGATTACGCTAATGCCTCAAGGCTCTTTTCCTGTGTCATGCTATATGCCTTCCGGTACAAAACAGCAAACTACTGTTAAGGCCATATTGTGCTTAACCCCAAATACTGTAAACTTTTTTTGGCATACGTGTGGTAACATAATTTCTACTACGTTCCTACTAAGCAACTAGCTAACTAAATATTTAGAAGCTCAGGAAACTCCTATCCAAAAGGTGTCCTGATTTATACCTTGACAAGTTAATAAAAAATAAAAAATAACTAAGTAATTTTGTAAAAGTTGTAAATAAAAATGAAGGGAAAAATCAGAATGGGAGTGGTTAACCTTTAAATCTGATATATTTGCAAAATTTATACTTATTTCCATGGGATAGGAAGGAGTATATTTGGCTATATTTCTTTTAAGATTATTATTTGATTTTTAAAAAAAATTATTTATCCTGACTTATTTCCTTGTAATTCTAAATATTTAAGACTTAGTACTGAAAGATTTTTCACTCTATTCAATTTTGACTTTTATTTTCATGTTACAGTATTGTTTTGCAGTACTTTTACAAAAGTAGTTTTGATTTTCAGCTGTTGCCAATGCGCATATCATTCTGAAGGCAAATAAAAAACCTGTCTGGCTTGAGCAGTTTATTGTCTAAATAAAGCCTGTACTGTTTAAAAAAAACTGCTTTGACTGAAGTATTTAAATGGTCTAGACTTGATAGCATAAGCAGGCAAAGGTCATACAAGTCATTTTCTTCCATATCCTGACTCCTAAGTGTTGATTGAATCTGAAGAAAATCATCCCCTCAAATGAGGAACCTGCCTTTCCATCAACAAAGTGTAGTCACCTAGACCAAAGCAAAAATTACTTTTGCACACATTTTGAATATCTAGAAATTGTTATAGACAGAAGCAAATAGTTAATCTTCCAGGAAATTCAGGCCAGGGATGGGTACTGATAGTAGACTTCTAAAAATACTTTAAAGTTTCATTGTAGAATTAATTAACCAAAGTATTTTTAAATACTTTAATTATTGTAAAGCTCTAAAAGTATTCTGAAATGCTTTAAATTTTAATTTACTTAATAAAAGTTGTGAATATTTGAAATATTTGGATGTTCTCCAACTACGTAAATATTTGGATATTTGAAATATTAAGTTCTCAAAATATTTTAAAATACTCTTTATCATTTAAAAAAACCCCCAAACTATTGATTTAGCCTCTGTAACTATAGTTATGTCCCACTCAGCATTGAGGTCAATAAGTACAAATCTCCTGAGATTTAGGAATTTCATAATTTTTTATTTATTAACATTTTTTGGCTTGTTTTCTTGCCTATCGGTTTTTTACTAGGTCCAGCATAAGCATTTTTCCAGTGTTCCTGGAAGTGATAACCTTTTCCTTTGCCCTGTTAGGCTTCACATTTCAAATGTGAAGTAAAAGTCTTTGGGCCAATTTTGTTGTTAGTTATGCATGGGTAAAGCAAATCACAGCTGTCGAGTTTTGTGCACACCGTGGAAGATGTTTATGCAAATCACTGAATAAGTTGTTTTGCTTGCTTAATGCAATTTTGCATATAATAAAAAACTTCCATTTGAAAAACAAAGATGCTGATAAAGAATGTCTATTCACTCTTGTTGGTGAAGTCTTTTATTATGTACAGGGTAAACATAAAAGGTAAACATACTGCCCTATTACCATGTCTCACTTCTTACCCGGTGGGAATAAAAAGGTTATTTCTGTCTTGTTTCTTTGCTTCAGGTACTTTTCTGTTTGATTACCTATTAATATTAACTGTGCTAATGAGTATGTAGTATGGAAGCTGAAACTGAAATCTCAGCAGTCTGGCAGATGGGAGATATGTTTAACTGTTACTGAGATGCGAAGGGAAATCATCAGTGCATTCATGACACAGTACATTACCCAGGCCCAGATAAGTATAAGTTTCTGACGAGGGGTTGTGCTTGTAACATACAATCTTAATTCGGACATTTCTTAAAACCAAGTACTGAATTATGCATCACTTTTTAAAATACTAAGTTTTTTAACCCCAAATGATTCATTTTGTACTTGAATTTCAGTAAAAGTAGAATAATAAAAATGATTTTGGTGTATTCCTATTATTGTACAAGACATTGCATAATGTTACAAGACACTGATTTGGCCCCTACTCCCTAAAATGAGTTATTCAGACAGCTCTAACTAGGAGTGATAGAAAGGATTTTCAGCATTGCTTTCCCGCTTTTCAGTCTGGCAGACCAGGTGCTTGAAATCTGCTGATTTTTCCCCACTTTTCATACAGCTATATGTTCATTATTTTTATTGTTAAACTTTTTATGTGTTTGGGTCTCAATCTTTCACATGTTAAAGTCTTGTTGCAGTAGCTCATGCCTGCGTATGCGCGCTCTGAAACTTCCAGATGAAGTCTGGCAGGGGAACGAGGTGGAGATATTCTGGGATCTCAACACTGGGAGCTGCACTCTTGTTTGTCTCAAGAGCAAGATGCTGCTTTCCCATAAGAAATTTTGGAGCCTCGTAGGAAAGAGCTTTAAGGGTCGAAATGTTGGATTTGGCCTCTACCCTTGCAAGGTCCTTTTCTGGATCTGGTGCTTCCCATCCTTCATGAGCATGCGGTACCTTGGCACAGGCCTTACCCGCCTGGCACAGCTGGATGTGGATCCAGCCGAAATGGCCTGAAGTGGCAGTAATTCCAGAAGGTAGTCAAGGGGGGCAGCTCAAAATTCAGCCAAGTGCAATGCTGCGATATTCCCTTTGTGCATTACTATGAATGCGCAGCTCAGTGTCACTGTGCCCAAAATTAATCGGCACCACCTATCATGATGGGAGATTGTACAGGTGGGTTCTCTAGTGTTGTACACTGTCCTGGTTTCGGCTGGGACAGAGTTAATTTTCTTCATAGAAGCTAGCATAGTGCTGTGCTTTGGATTTAGTACTAGAAGAATGTTGATAACACACTGAGGTTTTCAGTTGTTGCCAAGCAGTGCTGAGACTACTCAAGGACTTTTTGAGCTTCTCCTGCTCGCCAGGTGGATAACAAGCTGGGAGTACAGCACAGCTAGGACAGGTAGCCCAAACTGTACAAAGAGCTATTCCATACCATATAACGTCATGCTCGGGGGGGCTTAGTCAGTCAGTCGGTCGGTCGGTCGGTCGCGGGCAGAGTGGTCGCAGCTCGGGCTGTGTGATCGCAGCTCGGGGGGAGCGATCACTGCTCGGGACGGGCTGGGCATCGGTCAGCGGGTGGTGAGCAATTGCATTGTGCATCACTTGTTTTGTATATTCTGTATATTCTATTATTATTATTATCACTATTGTTACTATTGTTACTATTGTTATTCTTCTCTCTTATTAAACTGTCTCTATCTCAACCCACGGGTCTTACTTTTTTTTTTCTTTTCTACAATTCTCTCCCCCATCCCACTGAGGGAGGGGGCAGTGAGCAAGCGGCTGCGTGGTGGTTAGCTGCCAGCCGGGTTAAACCACGATAGGGTGTCACGAGGATGGAGCCACCCAGTGGTGGCCAGTGACAGGACAAGGGGCAATGGGCACAAACTGAAACATAAGAGGTTTCAGCTGAACATGGGAAGAACTTCTTTACTTTGAGGGTGACAGAGCACTGGAACAGGCTGCCCAGGGGGGTTGTGGAGTCTTCTTCTCTGGAGATATTCAAAACCTGCCTGGACAATGTCCTGTGCAACCTGCTCTGGGTGAACCTGCTTTAGCAGGGGTGTTGGACTAGATGATCTCCCAAGGTCCCTTCCAACCCTTGCCATTCTGTGATTCTGTGATTCTCTTAGTTTCTAGTTTCTGTGCTACCAAGGCGAAGAATGATACATTTAAATTAATGGTATTCAGTAACAACAGCATTCTTAGTTAATTAGAGCTCTAAAATGCTTACACACTTTCTGGAAGCTTCAGAAACTGAGGTACTTGGAGGTGAAATTATTAAGTCTGGATCAGGTGCACTGTGTTTCTTATGTAAGTGGATCTGTGCAAGTTTGAAAATTAATATGATTCAACATAAAATATGGCAGTGGAATGTCACCTTTGTTGCATGGACAGATGTTTGGCAGAGTACGGATGTGCTGAGCACACAGGAGAACCATCCAGGAAAAACTGAGGTTTTGCCCTTGTGCAGCCATTGGAGCTGTGAGCTGAGGGCAGTGGACAGCTCTGCACTGCTGGGGGACTCATGCCATTCGAAGGCAGTGGCACGGTCACAACCCAGCTGGCAACTACAGCTGTGTAGTGCCTGAGCAGCGCTCTGGGCATGCGTGGATGCTTAACAGCCAAACTCTAATAAGTCTAACAAGTAAATGTGGGAATAGCAAAGGGATCATGCAGCACAAGGGGGACATAACCCCACCAAATTTCAAGAAAAATGGGAACATTTTAACTTTTCAACTAAGCTGTTGTATATAACCCTTTCTTTACTACTTTTCTATATATTTGGTCATGCAACTGAAATAAAAGATTGTTATTGAAAAAATTATGTGGACTCACCTATAAAAGTTTGTCTCTAATCAAACACATTATATATTACTCCCTCACAGTCTGCTTTGTCAAACTTTCCTGGTTTGTTTTTTTTGTTGTTGTTTTTTTCTTTTTTTTTTTTTAGTTATTAGTGCTGTTATTTAAACTAATGAATTTCAAAGCTAGTCCATTTATCAGGGATGCTATTCACCTTCCACACAGTATGGCTTTAAAAACTCTCAAGTCGTGATCTGTTAGATTATGGCAATTTTACTTCAAGGTTCTAGTTTAAATAGGCTATTACTGATGAAGAACTGGAGAACATAAAAAAATCTAAGTACAGAACTGACAACCACTTTCACAGATGGAATGGTACTGATAATAGACAACAACAAGTCATAGATCAAATACAAGTTTTATTACATTATATGATTGAGAATAATGTTTTACTGCAGCGAGGCAGCACACCAAATAAATCTACTCTAATTTGGGGGAAATATAAAAAAAGGTGTTCTACTTCCATTATAGATTATAGGTGGATATATGACACAAAAAAAGATTACATTGGGAACAGCTTAGATTGCATAGCATACAGAATCATGAAAACAAAACAAAGTGAATCAGAAAGAATCCTGTCGAGGCCTCTTGGTGAAGAGAGAAACACCAGTCAGATGTGAACTTACATAACTATTCTTCAAAGACCTATTCTTCTCATGTGTAATAGAGAAACTCACATTAGGATGATATTAATTTTAATTCATGCAGTTCTTTAAAAAATAGCTGTAAAGTCTGAAGTCTTCTATCAAATGCAGCAAATAAAAAAATTAAGAAAATTTTGGTCTCCTTCAGTAGATGTTTAGTTCAATACCAGTATTCCTAAGGTCAAATAGTGTGGTATATATTTAATAGAAGTATTGTAAATCTTTTGGTGTGTTCAGCTTACACCTCAACCTAAGGCTTTTGTTTGAATTTAATATATCAAAAAACCTGCTGAAGACGTAATCTTGAGTGACAAGGAAGGCTAAGAACAGTCACACTCAGTTATAACAGGACTGCACTCAGCCACAACACCCTGTATCTTTCAGAGATGACTGAAATCTCAGTTGTCTGTCATATGGATGCAAGAAGGAAATAAATCTTTTATTTCATAGGTAATATGAACATTAGCAGAAAATATATTCCAAACATCACTGATAACATTGTAGGTGAAACCTTCCACATTTGTTTGGGGAATTAAAAAGCAGTTGTAATGCAAAAAGAGCTCCCAAACATGCTGAGCTAGTATATTTAGAACAAGAACATGATGATGAAATGGAAAATGGTGAGTTACTAACTGACATGTAGTCCTGTGAGGCACATTTATTTTCAGCCTGGAACTGCATATCATGTTACTCTTAGATAACACATTAGGAAAACTTTGAGACTATATTAGCACATATATATGTATATGTGTAAGAAAGGTCCACACTTTAGTCTTTGGGGCTTAACAAATTTCAGGAGCAGCATAAATATTTCTCAAAATGTCTATCCGACCTCCTCAGTCATAGTTATATCCTGATGGTTCTACCTATATTGGGCCTATATTGGTATTGTAGAATAAAAAACATGCATTTAAGAGAGATAGAAGTATAAAAAGGCACCTATATGATTTTGGATTGATTCTTTTAACTAATAGGAATATAAATACAGTTAAAAAGTGTGGCACTGCATGGTATATAAATAAATACACCCTGACATAATATTAGGAGGTAATTGGAAACACCCTAAACTTTTGATTTGTGGTATCCTTTCACATTTTACCTGCTAGTTTTCTATAATTCAGATTGTGACACATTACTTAGAGTCTCTGTGACATACTGTGTGAAATAAGGTCAGTGGAAGAAGTGATAAAGCCTAAATTTACTAGCTAAAATAAATATCTCAAGTCTAAATTTCAAGGCAACAAACTTTTTTTCTTAGATATCAAATCCAGGAAAGAGTTTGTTGCTACAGGAGAAATCACCCTATTAAAAAATCATTATTAGTAGAATTAAGAAACTTGGAGATAATGCAGCTGAGGTAGGATGATCTTCATATTACCTTGAGGACTGTTTATGTGGTTCCTGACTACACACACAGGTTGTTAGATCCATACAGATCATGATCGAAAAACAACAGTTAGGAAATGTGCCTGTGAAAGACCAGTGTGTACAAGAACTGAGATAACTTATAATTGGCCAAATTAAAGCATATTGTTCACAGAGATAACACAGCTTCCCAACGCAAAAGGAACGCACATGAAAACATCCAGTTCCTCCTCTGAAACATTGGAGTGTTTAAAAAAACTAATCCAAGAAAATTGTATGAAATGGCAAATCACTTGTCTCAACCTTTGTTTTTCAGATATAACTGAACTGCTTCGGGTCACATTCCCAAGATACTTAACCCTTGCTAATTAAGTCTGTTCAAAATTGTTAAGTATGTATGTATCATGAAAAATTCCTATTCAAAGAAGTGAAATTTAGTAAGATTCTGAAGAAATGAAATAGTATTTTATAAAGAAAATAAGAACCATAACAGCAAGTGGTATCAGCCCTATAACATCTAAGTTAAAGGAAGAATTAACTCCAACACAGAGTAATATGGGCTTTATGTTGGCTTACGGTTTCATTTCAAGGCTGTTTCAAAAATATTTTAGGTTTTCTATTTGTAGACGTCCAAAATAAATGAAGAATATGTGAATTTGTTTCACTTCAAAGGGGTTAGAAGGAAGATATTTCATTCAGCATAACTGCAATAACAAATGAATAATATATTTCTCAGAGAAATAAGAATATATGCTGTACACAGACATATTCCTTTAGGATCAAGTTCTCATTTCAGAACATTGCACTATAAATGTATATTGCCTGCTCAGCACTTGTTCTGCCAGAAGTTATCTTTGATAAATGTCCACAAATAAAAAGAGTCATAATCTGAGAAAGAGAAATGTAGTACTGATTAAAAACAAATGCTCAGAAAATGCTTGCATGTACAGGGAAATTTTTCAGTACCTGGCTTTTTCTAAGATCTAACCAATCTATCTGACTATTTCTAAGGTCATGACCATAAAAAAGATCTTAAACCATGCTACTTCATGACCAATAGAACCTTTAGTAGGTCAATTATAAATTAAAGTCTAATAAGTGATCTCAGGGAAGAAGACTATTATCTAAACTATCACTGCCTAAGCAGAACTTTTCCATCATTTCAAACTTACAGAAAGTTATGTGACTTCTTTTACCAGTTTTTTTTTCATTTATCTAGTCAGGAGAAGCTGCCAGAAGCTTCCCTCATGTCTGACAAAGCCAGTGCCATTTGGCTTTAAGGCAGACCCACAGCTGGCCAAGGCTGAGCCCATCAGTGACGGTGGTAGCACCTCTGGGATAACGTATTTAAGAAGAGGGAAAAAACTCTGCGCAACTGGAGCTGGAAGGAGGAGAGCGAAGATGTGAGCAGAGCAGCCCTGCAGCCCCCCAGGCCAGTGCAGCAGGAGGGGCAGGAAGAGCTCGAAGTGCTGGAGCAGAGATTCCCCTGCAGCCCCTGGGGCAGCCCCTGGTGGGGCAGGCTGTCCCCCTGCAACCCAGGGAGGCCCACAGGGGAGCAGATCCCCACCTGCAGCCCGGGGAGGACCCCACGCCTGAGCAGGGGGTGCCCAAAGGAGGCTGTGACCCCGTGGGAAGCCCAGGTTGGAGTAGGCTCCTGGCAGGACCTGTGGCCCTGTGGAGAGAGGAGCCCAGGCTGGCGCACATTTGCTGGCAGGGCTGGTGACCCCACGGGGGACCGACGCTGGAGTCGTCTGCTCCTGAGGGACTGCACCCCATGGGAGGGATGGACCCAGGCTGGAGCAGTTGGTGAAGAGCTGCAGCCTGTGGGAAGGACTCAGGCTGGAGCAGTGCATGGAGGACTGTCTACCATGGGAGGGACCCCAGGGTGGAACAGGAGAGGAGTAGAGGGACAGCATGTGATGAACTGACCCCAACCCCTCTTCCCCATCCCCTTGCACCACTGGGGAGAGAAATCAGGAGTGAAGTTGAACATAGGAAGAAGGGAGGGGTGGGGGGAAGGCATCTTAATATTTGGTTTTATTTCTCATTACCCCACTCTGATTTGATCATTAATAAATTAAATTAATTTCCCCAAGTCATGTCTGTTTTGCCCATGATGGTAATTGCTGAGTGATCTTTCCCTGTTGTTATCTCAACCCACAAGCTCTTCATTACATTTTTCTCTCCCCTAGCCAGCTGAGGAGGGGGAGTGATACAGTGTCTTGACGGGCACGTGATGTCTAGCCAGGGTCAACCCACCACAATTATTGCACTTCTCTGTCTTTGTATGCCATGTCCCAAAGCTTTCCCTATTCACTACAAATGAATGCAGTGAAATTGAATGGCAGAAATACATGGATGTAATGAAACTAATGAGATTCTTGTGGATATAATATTAAATATTGGATATAACTTCAGATATTACACTTACAGACTTAGTCTCCAAATATGATCAAGTAACTAATTAATTTATTTAGCTGATTAATGCTTTTTCTATTTCAGGCAAAAAACCCTACAGCTTTTCTCTCAACCAGTTCTCTCCTGTAAATAAATTGTCAGACTAAGTCCGTATTCTACTATGTAAATTTTTTTTCCTGTTTTTGCTCAGAAGAAAATAAAAAACAAAGAGGTTTGGTGTGGTTTATGAAGAAGAACAGTTACTTTCTTGGCACAGTTAACACTAAAGCTTCAGTAGACTAGACAAAACTTTCTACTACACCATAAAGCTTAATTTAACATTGGTAGAAACTGGATTCACTTCTGAATTGGGTATGTTCATGCAACTCCAGGTCCATGATGGGACAGCAGGGTCCTTGGAAATTCACCAGTTGAGGACATGACCTCGTGATTTGTTGAACGGCAAGAATAAAATTTGTTTTATTCTTTCCCAATCAGAAATGCTGAAGTCAAGACCTTCCAGCCTGAGAATGACCTTGACATCCCTCATAGAGGCAGAGTTGTCTTTACAAGTTAAAGTTTCACTTCCTTGTGTAAAACATGAGGTAGTTTTCCACACAGGTGGAAATTGCTTCTTTTTTTCAAAGAAGAATGAGAACCTATACATTTTGAAAAGAACATTTTGCTTCAGCTACAAAATATAGTGTTAAAATGACAGAAATAGGTAGTGAAGCACTGATAATGAAACACAAAGGAATTTTTGTTTGGTTTAGTTTGCTCCTCTTCAATTTGTGTTCTTTCTTTCACTATTTATATGTATTAACTACTTAAATATTTATAAAATGTGTTGCTATTGCTCTTCACCTCATAAGTTCACCCAAATATTTAATTAATTGACTTCGGTAAAGTGTTATAAATTCAACTGCATCAACAACAGAGATTCAGTTGCCATGTGGCACAAGCATTACTAAAGCTATACCCTCAGAACAGAAGAGAAATTATTTTCTTTAAATATGCATGCTCATAAAGTAATGAGTGCAATTGATCTGCTTCTGTGGTTCCAGAACTGATTATCAATATGTTATTATTCTGAACGGTCTCCTGAGAGGTGTTGTACAGCAGTATAAACTGCAAACTTTTTTCCAAGTCAGGTGTGGTGTATAAGGTGAAGGCAATGAGTCAGTTGAATCTGACACATAAACTTTGGTCCACTGAAATTACCAGACCTGTGCTCATTTAAAGGTCTGTCCGCTAGCCTTTTTTAGATGACTTTGAAACAGTTGTCTCGGTAAAATTTTCAACATGCATTTTCCATTATTTCTTGCTATGTGCTGTGATGTCAAACATCCCTGATACAATGCTAGTTGAATGATATGCACTTATGTGTTTCAGTTAAAATCTAGGCAGTACAGAGAAGTCAGTGGTCCCTAAGGATCCACAGATCCTTATAAAACAGCTTGCTGTAAACCAGCTCACCTCTTAATTAATCATTTCTTCCCATGAGTCAGAGTAATACTTTTTTTTCTTCAGAAACTAGAAAATAGATTTTTGTGTTCAAGGGTACTCCATATTACTTAAAATGACCCAAATATTTCGGTGCAGGTGCTACTGTTAAATACTGGAAACGCATTTGCTGGGAAGAGGCAGTATGTGCTGTCTTCTATATGTATTAACAACCCTTCTCCAAACAAATGGTGCCCTAATAAACTAAATAAAATAATTATTTCATGTAATTTTGGCTTTTAACTACATTCACCAAGTAACTTATTTCCTTAATAAGTGAAACTTTTTCTCCTTTTACCTCATTTCTTAATTTTCAGAAGCTATAACATCTGTGAAAAGAGTGATCTTTTGAACCCAGCAAGTGACGTCACTACAATACAATTATTTCGTTAGTAAAAGTACTATTGCTTTGAAACTGGTTTTTTTTCCCCCTTTGATTTTATTTCAGTCTTAATTGGTTGAAAAACGAACAAAAAATTATTTTGAATTGCATGTATATTACCATCTTTATTCCACTTTGAGCACAACAGCCACAGATAAATATTAGTTTGATACATTAAATAATCTTAAATCACAATTATTTAGATAGCAGCCTCAAGCCAGTTCCTTTGCTAATGAAGACAACTTTGAGTCAGAAGTATTCAAATGGTGGAAATGTTTATTTACTGTTTAGGATCTCTTTGAACTACAACTCTGTTTTATTGAGGAAGACATTATGTCAAACAGCTGTCTACATATTTTCTAGGCATTCATTTTATGAATCATAATTTCATATAATGGATATTTTACCATCATATCCATAGGATTTTGAAGTTGTTTGTTTCATGTAATAAAATTAAGTTCTGGTAAATTTTGTTGCAAAATGTTTCAGTCTTTTTTGCATAGATTAGAGGCTAATCTTGATTTACAACCCGCACTATGAGTCAGTAAACCACTTCTGATTCCATATAGAGGAGGCCCAGGTATGGATGAAAAACACTGAGGATATGGTATAGAGGGCAATGGTTTATATGCAAACAGGGAATGTTAATAAGTGGTTTTGTAATCAATGTATGGATATCATGGCAATGAAATGTTCTTCTGTATCTTCCCCATTTGAAGGATGTTAAGAAATGCCTTGAACTCCACCAGCGTTAACGTGCCACATAAATATCTAGCACAAAAAGAACTTGCTCTGCTGCATATTTCAGAATATTATTATGTACAAAGTACATTGCAATAGAACAGAGGTTTTACAAGCCTTAAAAGGTTTTAAATCCAGCATTATGGTACCACTCAGTGTTTAAAACAAAAGCATACCAACAACAGAATAAAGATAAAAATCTACACTTCATGTTAAAAATATTAAAAAAAAATTAAATTGTCATGAATAATATTAATTCTTAATTTTTGAATCATCTTCTTTTTTTAAATCACTGATTTCATGGTGCATAGATTTATCATGAAAACTTTATCTTCTAAAATTTGGCAATCTCTTTTTTTTTTTCTGTTTGAACTGATCTCAAATGTAGCCCCAAGTATTTTTAATAGGCTGGTGTTAGGCTAAACTTTATACTAAACCCATCCTGTGATTTAATGGACTCAGGAAGACACCATTGCTCCTGTCTGTGTCTGTAAAAAGGAACAAAATATGACATGGTGTTTCTTGCTCAGGATTCACATGTGTCATACAGCGGAGGTTGGAAATCATTGCCTTGCACCCTTCTTTCAAATTGTTCCTGGCCTGTAGTTAGGAAAAGTGATGTCTGCATCTAAGGCCTTTTTCATTAAACACAAATTGTCTTCTGTCAGCTTTCACGTACTTTAGGTCATGTCCGCCTCATATATGTCAGAGCTGTCAGAGTTAATCAACTCTTTTTTTTTTTTTGCAGGTAAGTATTGGTACTTAAGAAAATGAATTAGAATAATTTTGTAAATCGTGAGACAACAAAATAATACTCTAGTTATTATTCTATGATTTTACTTTGTGTTCAATACCAAAAAAAAAAGAACACTATAATAACAATCTAATCATCCACACAATCTCCTTACTAAATAACAAATACTCTTCTGAAAATAATTTGTTGGGGAAGTAGTGGTAAAGATAGAATCAATGCTTTAATTTCATCCCAGAAAGAAATATTTACCTAGGAGATTTTGAGGTAAACTTCTTTGTCTCTCAGAGACACGTATAAAATTTTATACAGCTCCATATCTTTGTAGAAAATAGCATGACAAATTTTTACATACATAAAACAGTATGCTATACAAGACAACAAAGACTGGAAAGTATTTGAGGTGTCATTTGCTTATCCTGGATCAGGTAGAATAGGAAGCTGGGACTCTTTTATATTACATTTTCCTCCGTCATGGTTTAAAGTGCTTTGTAAAATAACATTTATGATTTCTACCTGTAAAGAAATATATTCTGTGGAATGATGCTTTCAGAAGAAATGAAAATCAGATTCCAATTAAGACTAAGTGCCATCACAGACCTCTCCAGAGATGCTCTCTTTGTCTCATTGATGCACTGCAGATGTTCTGCTCAGGCTAAGGAAAGGGTGGAAAATGCAGATAATTTCCCACACAGTTGTTATCCCCTTTTTTTTTTTTCATATTGTTAAGGGCTAACATTGCCTTCTTATTACCTACATTTCCCACGGAGAAATAGTAAATGTTTTAAGTGTCTTCTTTTAAGAAAGGAGAGAAAAGGAAGAGAAAATTTGTCATAAGCGAAGAGATTTTGTCCCAAGAGAGCTTTTACATGTTAAAAGTGACTATTATTGCTTTTGAAGTGGAGAAATGTAGCACTGTATTTCAAACTTCATGGTTCATATTTTCTAAAAATCCTGGCAAAGTGCACAAAATCAATATGAAAGGTCAGTGCAGCACTTCTGGGATTAGAATATTTACATTTATTAAATTTCTATTAGGAGTCAGCTCTGCAGCTGACACCAAATTATTTTACAATATCTCCCCAAACAATTTTCTTTCAAAAGGGCTGCAGGTGCTACAGCTTCACTCTGAAAACAGCTGTTCCCTCAACTAAGCTACTCCAAATACTGTATTTTCTAAGAGGCCTCATCAGAAATCCACTGTGATCATAAATTGGCTTGAAAATTCCCTTGTTCATTTGAGGTCCTTGGTGACACATGATATGCAATAAACCCCTTGTGCTTCACAAGTGCAAACTTCCATCTAGATCAATCACACTGGCAAACAAACTGTGGTGTTGGCTCAGTTATTCAAACTCAGAGTTTGGTCCAGTAATTTTATGGGACAAAATATTTAGTTATCCATACCGCCATACTGTAGCATTGATATATTCCAGCTATTCCACAGACAGTCATTAGTTTGGTCCAGCTGGTTTTGGATTTTCTTTCCAAACCCAAATATTATACATGATGCCTCTAAAGACAATTGTGATAATTACAGACTAGCCAAAAGACAATTTTTTGAAAAGGTTCTACCTGATTTGTTTGGGGCTTTTTGTGCACCAATTTTTCACTCTTTAATCTAAACTCTGTTCTGTGGTAACCTGTCAACAGCTGCAACTAAATTAATTTTTTCTCCAAGGACAGTCACAGACATTATAAAAGCTAAAGGCTGTCTCAGTCCCTCTGGATAGCTCTTTGCCTAAATCCAAGCAATTCCATAGTTATGATGTGGCTTGGTTTGGCATTTGCATTGGCATGGCTTTATGTTCTTAGCCATAGTCTATGTACGCTATCCGCCCTCATGGCAATTTCACTCAGCCAGTGCCAGGAAGACAGGTTAGCTATGGGCTGGAAAAGCAGCATGCAGACAGAGCCATAATCATCGTTTGATGTCAGAGCTCACCAAAGCAAAATTGGAAATTTCTGCACCAAGTAAATGTGGGTTTACCAATTCTGCTGCTTCTGATGGCAGTCTACCATTTCTGGACATCTGACTGCCCAGATGGAGATGCTGGAAACATGGTTAATCCTCATAAATTAACTGTATGGCTTATGAGTAATAGGACCAAATGAAATGGAACAGCAAGTGTGAAATGGATTTCTACCATTGGCAATGGTGGAAATGGCCTCCTGTTTGTGTTTATTATGTTCAGGAAAATAAAACTTAGTGATATAAAGAAGAAATTCTTTACAATGAGGGTGGTGAAACATTGGCAGGGGTTGCCCAGAGAGGTGGTGGAGGCCCCATCCCTGGAAACATTCAAGGTCAGGTTGGACGGGGCTGTGGGCAAACTGATCTGGTTAGCGGTGTCCCTGCTCACTGCAGGGGGGTTGGACTAGATGACCTCTAGGGGTCCCTTCCAACCCCAAACATTCTGTGCTTCTATGATTTCAGAAATTAAAAAAAAAAAAATACAGTGAAGAATATGACTACCTAGTTTTCTTTAATTTTTTGAGTGAAAGGAGTGGAGAAGTCAGCATTTTCAGGGAACAATCCATCTCATCCTGAAGTAAGATTATTCAGGCATTTTCATTTATCGTGACTGTAGACCACATGGCTGGCAGGAAATACCACTTTATCTAACACTGGTTATGCAGTAACAAAGAAAAACACAGCTCACTTTTTTCTTTTATTATAATTTTCTTTGATCATGTTTCCTGCTTCCAATTTCATCTGTTCCATGAAACCTAAGAATCCATGTATTAACTCAAAAGCTTTCTACAAAATCTAGGAAAAATAAAAGCCAGGTGGTACATAGCAAGTTAAGGCCACATCCAGATGAAAAGTATTCTCTGGCTGGAAATTATATGTGCATGAGTAATTTATGTGTAAGATGACTTCTGTTAAAACATTTTATCAAAATTTTTAACCGAATCAGGAGAATAAAATATATTAATAATATTTTCCTTGAATTTTGAGAAAACTTCACTCAGCTCTACAGAGAAACTTCTTAAGACCTACTGTTTGCACATGTCTTGTTTCCTCTCTTGCAGCTGTAAGATATTTTGCAACAGACCTGCACATGGTTTGGTCTGTGTTAGCGATCATGAGAAAACAGACCAATTTGGCTTGAAAAAACTGGAACAAACATGAGCACTGACGGAGGCTGATAGCCAAATGCAAACTGGTTTACAGCTCATCACAAATGCATTGCCAAAATGTTAGCTGTCAAGACACATAAATTGAGTTCCAGGCTCAGCTGATGAATTTTATGTCAGGCTGGGCCAGCTGTCTTAGTAAAACATCCTAAGTCTGTGCAGTGCCCAAATCATCATTCCTGAAGGGCTGAGTGTTGATATTTTTGTTTGGGTACATAAAGGCCATCAAAGCTGTGAGTGAAACTATATCTCTGGATGGTGATACGGCATGCTGTCGCCTGTGAAATATCCTGAGTCAGCAAAGTCTTCCTTCAGGCCTTCTTGTAACACCACAACAGGCAATGAATGCCAGTGACTCATTTCCAGACAAGTATCTGTATCCCAATTAGTATTTTAAGAAACAGTAAAAGCATAATATTGTGTATGTAATGCTAGACGGAACATCCATCCAGCCTAGTATCCCCTCTACAGAAATGATTGCCAGCAGATGCCAGGAGGACATGGAACAGGTCAGGTGTTATACCATACAGATATTAGATGCATTTTTCTTCCACAATTGAATTTAGTCACTTTTTCAATCCATGTCCACTTCTATCATCCACAATGTATTCTTTCAGAGAGATTAATAGTTTCACTGTGTACTACTTGAAATATCTCCACTATGTGTTAGTTTAAAAATGTTTATGCCTGATTCCATTTGATAAAAATTTCCTCATTAAATGACAAATTAAACTAGAGATTATTACAAAAAAAAAAAAAAAGGGTCTGGATTTATTAGTTTTTGCTTTATGACATTGTAGACTTAGTCTGTTATACTCTGTACTAGAACTTTAAAAGTTAGACCTACAGCTATGGATTTTTGAAACACCAGAGTCTTTATTAGTTGTGTTCTTGTTGGGTTTTTTCCTTTCACTTATAATGAGTTCTTCAAACCCAGATTTAATTTATGATAGTAATGAATCCATAACATATTTTGTTATTGAACATTAATTCTGCTCACTGTAATACCTAACATATGACAATACATGATATACGTGATACGTGATACGTGATATAAATTAGAAATAACTAACATCCCCACTCAGCAAAATCACCTTAAACTAGAAAAAGAAGAAAGAAAATAGCTATGAAGCTATTTGAGTGGATGATGGAAATTTGTGTCTCTTTTTCACCATTTGAGGAACATTGTATATGATGAATCCATCATTAGAAATTACCTGCTGAGATACAGAGGAAACCACACTGATGATGAACACTGACTTGCAGAAATGTTTTGGTGTCTGATCACACAAGTTATGTAAACACAGGTCTGCTCAGACCTTTGATAGGTTGAAGGCACAGATCAAAGAAAAGTCTTGAAGGACTGGGGCCATGTGTTCATGAGTGAAACATGTCTTTGACTAACTTTGAGCTGGTGCCTGGTCTAATTCCAAGAGTTTTTATCACTATGCTAAACGCAGTATGTGTAATGCCTCATTCGTATGCAGTACTACAGGTCCTTCAAGAAACAGCATATCTTCTCACTACATCTTCCCTACAAAGCCAGCAGGTGCATTGAATATAAACGAGTGTGGACACTTCCCTGAAGCTTTCAATACTTTAATCTCTCTTATTTATTACATGCTGTACTGCCTGCACTGCAAAGTTGTGAGTTATTAGTCATTAACAGCAGTATTATTTTGCAAAGTGATAAAACAACAGACACTCTTCTTTTGCTTCATATTCCATAATTCCGGTAAGTATGTATAATGAATGTTTGGACATTTTTTCCTTCGGAAAAAAAAGCAAAAAACAAATCCATGTTCTTGGTGAAACCATGCCAGCTATGTGTATGGTATTCCTGCCAGTTCCTTGAAATGGCAATGGTTAGAAACACACCTTCAATCTTGCTAAATGGTATCAGAGATGATAAGCTGTGCACATAAAATCCCCTCAGTGAGTTTCCTTAATCAGTTTTTAGATTATCTTTCCACATCTGAATGAAAATGTGCTCATTGTAAATAATAGCTCCCATGCCTTTCCTGGGCAAAGCAGAGAATATTTAAAATTTGATTCAATCAGAGTGGAAACAAGCACGGATATGAAAGCTGCTATTTAGAGGAGGTAGAATCACTCCAGATACTCAGTGAAAATCACCAATAAAATGTCAATGATGATGCTATTTTGCCAACCTTTCTTTGTCTGATCTGATAACAAAGTATTAGAAGCTGACAATTCTGTTGTTAGAGTATGGGCAATCATAATTTCACATAATGATCTCATTTTAAGTATCTTTAGTTTAGTTTAGTTTAGTTTTGCTTTGCTTTGATTTGTTTTGTTTTTGCTAGCCCTTTTTAGACTTAATTATATTTCGTGCCAATTTTTTATGCGGTGTAATAAAAGAAATATTAAGAACTACATTCTAGAAGGTCTCCAGCAGGGATGTTGAGTTAATGGTTTAGGGAAGATCAACAGTATCAAGTGCTGGTGTAGTGTACTTTAAATTTTGTCCTGCTTTCAATAGTAACTGGGCTACCCAAGGAAGTTTCATGTGGCCTGGTAAGCCACTGTGATTTAAGAGCACAGAAGCTATATACAGTAACAACACAGTTGATAGCTGACTTTGACAGATACTGGGAAGTACAGTAAGAGGAAAGACAAAGTAGCATCCCTACGTTCTGTTTGGAAAGACCCCTAACTGGAAGCTGTAAACAAGGCAATAAACATGAATAAACAGGTATAAAATCAAGCCACTCACCTTATAAGGTGAGCTGCTATAGCATGTCTTTTCTAAAACCTCATAAAATTTTCTCAAATCTTCTATCACCAACTTCAGAGTGTTTCATTTTTAAATGCATCATTTTTAAAAAGTGCAGATGTACATGCAAATAAATTACAGTAAATCTAAGGTTATGGCTGTAGACCGAATCACTCTAATTTTAACAAGTTGCATTTACTGTTGTGGATACCTTTATTTCAAAATAGATGTACATTATTATCTTCAAAAGTGTGTGTATGTATGCACATAATAATAGTTTATAGGCATAAATAAAACCTAGAAAATTAATAAAATACCTCTTACCTTTAGCATGAGGCAACATGTTGGAGGAAAATTTAAACTGGCTTACAGGGAAATGAGGTAATTCTGTCTATCTCACAACAGTTTTCTACAAGGTTCATGGAAATTATGCTTCGAAAAATGTATCCTAAAGCAATGATGTTTTACCATCAGATTACTCTGTTTATTGCTTTTCATATTAATACTACCAGTATTGATACATAATTAAAAACGTCTTGTTTCAGTTTTGGTTAAAAATTTAACACTCTTTCTTAAAGGTTAATATTCAACCTTTTTCTTCATTATTTTGTTTTAAAAGTTCACTTCAGTAAAACCTATGAAGTGTAGACTGGCCTTTTTCCTCTTTTTTTTACCTTTTCCCTGGAAGAAAAGAAAATATTCTTATTCTGTACTAAACTGTATTGGAAGTGGAGGTATCAGATAGATCAATCAAGGTCATGTAAAGCAATGTTCCTCTGCTTATATATTCAGTGAAATGCGTTTAAATGACAGACACTTCACAGTGACCAACTCTTCTGTAGGATCTGTTCTTACACAAATAGCAGTGTTCCCTGAGGTTTGTATGTGACTCTTGCCTGTGCCTGGAGATAGGAACTTCTTAAGTAAAGCTTTATTGACTGTATAAAGTTTACCACCATTCACTCAGGACCAAACTGAATCTGTGTTTGTGCCCTGTATATGACATGTCATATAATTGAGCTGCTTCGCAATGCCTTGACCTGATGCTATATTAGAATTACAGTCTCACCCTCAGGGTTCGTAAATAATGCTGTGGGTGGTACATACCATTATTACTTTAAATGCTAATAGTTGCAACTGTTGTTTATTGCCTGAAAATCAAAGCCTGATGGACATGGTTTTATATGTTCAGTAATGTTTCTCAACATACTCCAAGTAAGAAAATATCAAAGCACCGTAGCATATAATAAATAAACTGTGTATTTTCCTGTGCCTTGTTCCACCTGGTACACATATACATGACTCAGACAACTCTCTGTGGCTTTAGAAAAGATAGGCTCCTTCAGCAGCACATCAGATCACTGAGCAGCTCTACATCAGTGAAGAATTGCTTGGATAAATTGCCTGCAGAGCAAGGGATGTGTGACTGGCTTTTCCAAATTGTACTTGGCCTTTGGGCACACCTTAGACATGCAACTGTCACACAAGAATCCCCACTGCAATCTCATTTTTGATAAAATGAATCATGAATAAATGGATATAGCAGTGCAAATATAGATGATCAGAAAAACACGCCTGCAGATTTTAAGAGAATCCATTAATCTTTGCCATTACTTTTCTTGATTAGCACAATAAACAAAAACATTTGGCGTGACATCACAAAGAACGTGGATTTGCTTGTTGTTTCTTACTAATTAAACATTTTCAAAGCATTTGTTATATATTCTTACATGAATTATAGAAAATGAAAAAAATTAAAAATTAAAGTATGAAATTATGTCCTTGCAAATCTTCCCATCATTAATCTTGTTTACATTCCCTTTCATACTTGAAGTACAAAAGCCTAGATATAGGTTACCAAATGGGAAAGAACAATGTGCTGAAGGATTACATCTGTCCTGGGTAGTTAAAAAAAGGTATTTTGGGGGCAGACAGTGACTGGGGAAAGTTACAGATATGGATAAGATACTGACATTCCTGAGATGATTTATTGCGCTCCTACTGTTAGGAGCCAGTTCAGGTGGCATCATGATAATGAATACACTAACTGGATCCTCTCATCTCATGGTGATGTATTTTGTATTGACCATATAGCAAATACTGTCATAATAGGTTCATGATAGTATTTGAGCACCTCTCCATATTCAATACATTAGTAATGACAAAGTGACAAGTTTTGGCTTCAGTCTATTTTCAGATTATTGAAAGCATTGCAGAAATTTTTCTGGTGGAAGGGAGAGAAGAAAGAAGCAGAGAGCAAACAAGAAATAAGTAAACAAAGGGGTCATTTTTGCTTCCTAGTGAAATATATCTATCAAACTAGGATCCCTGTCATCTTTTGCGATGCAAATTCTGTAACACTGCAAGCATCCTTTCTTCAGATCAGACAAGTTCAGCTTAGACAAAGCTTTCCTATTTAGATATTTTCTGTCTTAACTTTGAACATAAAAGGAAATCTGTCATAATCTTTCTACTTTGAAGGTTTGAAGGTAGGTCATGGAAAAAAAAATTATAACAGGTGGAAGTAAGCTGTATCCTTCTTAAAGAAATTGTTTTCTTTAAGGAAAAGTTAAAGCTCTGTGTATATATATACAAGTCTATATATACACACATAACAATATAAAAGTGTGTGTATATACATATCTATTTGTTCTTCAGATACTCAGGAATATTATAGTTTCTTACCTGATGATTAAGATAGGGATGTTTGTTTTACTTTTGTCTGTCCAGGCAGCTTGTTCCTTGTCTCTTAATCTCCTAGCTGAACAATACTTTTTGTCTCAATAAAAGTATAAAAAAACAATAGTTGTAAATAGTGTTTTGTATGCTGAAACTAATGGAAGTG
The DNA here is from genome assembly GCA_018403395.1 of Gorsachius goisagi. NCBI lineage: Eukaryota > Metazoa > Chordata > Aves > Pelecaniformes > Ardeidae > Gorsachius > Gorsachius goisagi. The sequence goes on from BOSO01003372.1 coordinate 97,931, forward strand.
GTGGTCAGGGGAAGCTCATTTGTCCCAAATGTGAAACAGCTATGATGTATTCTTGAAAATCAAGCAATATTTTAGATGGCATTACTAATTACATCGCTGGTGACACAAGCGGTGGAAACAGGATGACAAAGGTTTGTTTTCAGACTCCAGCAATCATCAGAATCACTGCAAAGCAACTTTGTTATTTCTTTGAATCATTTCCAGTTTCAAAAACGGTATTAAAAGTATCCAAAGGAGTTGCAAAATTATTATCTCATGCAGAAGATGTGTGAGGTCCAATAATTCTTAGCTGATAGACTGAATCTGCCAGGAAACATGTTCTGAACAGTGTCATTGACTCCAACTTTGAAAAAACGATGAAATCTAAGAAGGCGTGCTGGGTGAATTAGAGAGATAATAAATAGGAAAACATCTCAATCAATTTTCTTCTTCCACAAGAAACTTCATGCACTTTAGGTTTACCCATGAAGAGTTGTAGTAAATCTTGGGTCTTTATTAAGAGAAACGTTTATTTTTTAAAATTTAATTAAGAAAGGTCACTAGAAAGGATTTCTGGGAATTTATTTGGACCACAGAGACTACATCATACAAGGGATTTTGCCAAAGCAGGGGGAAGATGATTAATAAAAATCTAAGTAAGGGAAAGCACAAAAAAGTAACAAATAGTTCGGTTTGGGGAAAACAAAACAAAACAAAAACATGAACTCCCCAAGTAAACCAGGTTGTCTGGTGAGGAGAGAATGGGAAGATTGTTTTTAGTCCATGGTTCCTACTGGTGTTTTCATACAGTCACCCAACATTACTCAATAGGTTTTGGGACACAACACCTTCATTTCTTGGTATGATATACATTAAGGTATGTGGAACATTTTGTGGAAGAAGGCAAATGCCAGAGAAATTTGGATATAAAACTTAAAGATTTGGGATTGCATAGGTAGAAATACACAAGACATGGAGCTTAAAATCCCTTATATATCAAAAACCACACAAAACTCAAACCCGAAACAAACAATAAAACCCCAACCCTCATAACTCTGCATAATTATACATCTATATCTAGCAGATAATGCTTGTACTCAGTTATCTGGTAGTCATTTAAGCTTATACTGAATGAAAGACAAAGTTACGATAAAGCACCTACTAAAACTTTCAAACTTTATGTTTTCCGTTATTTGGTTATTTGTGTATATGTGACCATTTCAATATGAGTTTCAGCTCATTTCAGTTGTCTTCAAGCCATTTTAGAAAGAAGAGCATAGCAAGGCAAAATCTGACCTAGAATGCATTGTCCAGAAAAGCAGAATTTATACACAATTTTTTAAGGAACTTCATAAAGGATATGAAATGTTGGTCGGTGAAGAAGCTTAAAGGTTTCTGAGAATAAGCATTCTAATATTTGCTGTGGTTTGGACCTATGATGTTTGGGGGTTTTCTAGGGTTTTGTTTTGGTTTTGTTTTGGGTTTTTTTTTCCTGAAAGGAGTCTAAAGAGAGCAACCCATGAAACACAGGCTGTACAAGCCTTGCTGTGTAAGAGTCATTCTATGAGAGTACATTTATCATGTTAGGCAACCTGCTCAGTAAATAATATCTGAATATCCCTTTAAATATCATGCTGCATGTGAGACTATATATAATTATCTAAAAGTATAAATGAATAGGACAGTACTTTCTCATGCATTTACATGCATTTCTCATAACCTAGTATAGCAATAGCATTTGTAATAATAGTTATTATGCACTTTTCTAGTTTATAGGATTTTAATGGCTATAAAAAATACTGTGAAGGACCATGCAACAAGGTACTACAGGTGGGTTTTATGGTTTTTCTGCTTAGGGAGTAGAATAAAGAAGATTAAAGCCATTTTTAACCCTAAGTTATTTAGGTCTTTTGTGACCACATGAGATTAGCAAACATTGCTTAAGTTCTCCCTTCCCCACTGCAAGAGCTAATGTTTCATTGAACATTTTCCTCAGAAAAAGCTTTATAAAAAACCCCCAAGATTTTCTGTAAGCGATGGCTTTATTTTATTCTTCTTGAGTATAGAGGCAAGTATGATTTCTTTGAAAATGCCTGGGTTTAAAATGAAAAAAATATGGGCAATATTTCTGTGATAGAACACCTGAAGACATGTATTGTGTCATGCTGAACCAACTAAGCGTACAGCACAAGGAAATTTCTTATCTTCACAAAATATCTGCAATTTGTGTTGTCTTGTTTCTGCAGGCAACATTTTATGTCTCCAAGATTTTACTTTAAAATTTGCATATTTAAACACTTACTCGAGTTCCACACAGTACCCAAACTATTAAAAAACCATATGTGCAATATATGCTACTCTATCTTCTGATATAGTGGAGGCATTGACTCAGTGACTGTTTTATAACATATATTTCCAATTCCAATTCCGATTCTTATGGTATACTTACAGTAACAGATAAGTGTAATTATCAAGTAACATTGCATCCTTATTTTCTCCTTTCTACTGTGACAGGGATAAGATGCTTTGTGTTTTAACTTCTACAGCGATATGAGCAATGGAATTATTGAATGTTGTTTTGCCTTGCCATTATCTACAGATAAGACTATATATTCAGTAGAGTCCTGACTACAAAATCAGTCTGTGACACTAACTGCTGAATCGTGATACCTTCTTCTGTCATTCCACACTTTGATTAACATACAGATGCATGTGACAGTAGACTGGTAAAAACTGGCTTTTTTCTTACATTCTTTTTCTGGAAAGCTCTAACAATTAATGTCATTAATTGCTGAACAGATCTGATTTTAAATCTAAATTATTGTTGTTCAGAGCAATGCAGTAGTGTAAGGGATTCACATATTCCACAGAAAAGTAGCTTCCCCTTCCACAAATTTTATTCTCTTTTCCTTGTTAACTGTCTGTTTCACCTTTAATAATGATATATACTTACTGTAGAGTTTCATAGGTTTTTGTGGCAAATTAAACAGCTGGCTCTGCTGGCTTGACATGAATATTGCCTTTAATGTTCTTTTGAAGAGAAAAGAGTATAATTTCTGGAATTGAACATGCTGTACATTTAAAAAAGCTAAACAAAATAGTTGGAGTGGCAGGAAAATAGTTACTATGATGCCTCACTTACGCATTGTGAGTCCTCTCAGGGAGCTGTTTACATCCTACAAAATAAATCATAGCTGGATAAGCTGGGAATTAAAACCAGGCATGAGATGTATAAGAAACTACTTAAGGGGCAATGCCCTAGCCTGTAATTATGGAATGTGCCTTGAAGAAATAGTAGTGTTCACTGGGTAAAGTAATCCCCAGAAGTTGCGTTCTGGTGATGTGCCTTGTCCAAGGAACTACATTCTCCTGGGTATTTTCATACATGAAACCCTGGTCTTAGTTCAGCCTTGCCCCAATGACTTACAACTGTCAATGTAGAAATAATTTTTTTACCTATGGAGTCATGTCGCAGAGCTAAATTCAGCTCTGTGAGTTAGAGAAATGCCCCTATTGTATTCTCCCCATAGACTTAGTTAATACTGCCATATCCAATTTCTTATGAAGTGGATAGGAATCTAGGCTTCTGTGTTGTCTGCCTTATTTAGTGGAAAAGCAATTTAAATGACAGTTTTCATGACAAATTTTCTCCAGGGGAAAGCTTATATAAGCATGAGCACAAGAGAGAACATGTACATCCATCATGTACAATTTTTCTATAACCCTCTGAAAAGTTCTGTAAATTAATCCAATTATTTAATTTCTAGAACTTTCTAAACAAGGCTAATCTACACGCGTCACAATCAAAAAATTTTCTTAGAATCCTTAACTAGTTTAAGTAAGTTGACTGTTTGTTTACACAATAATTTAGTGTATTTTAATGACCAAAATGATTATGTAAAACTGATCCAAACTGTATTGTCAGTAATTTGCAGGAAGCAGGTCAAAAAACCCCTAACCCTGACAAGTGAAATAAATAGGCTTATTATAGCTGCCTCACTTACAATGTTAATGAGTATGCATTCTAACCTGAGCCATAGCTCCTGCAAGCAATGGGAAGGAAATAGTCAGGGCTCTCTTGGTTTCATGTTCCAGAATACAATGCAAATATAAATTGTGGGATTTAAATTTCAGTCTATACCAATCTTAATTATATTTAAAAGATATTGGAGTAAAATACCTAGATTTAAGTTGTATTTCAAATGTTTGATGTTCTTTAGTTACCAAAATTATTTACAACACCTACATTATGTTCCTTGTTGAAGAAAAACTGTTTTGTAGATAAAAATAATATCAAGGTGACTAGAATAAATTAATTGTTTTGTCACTCATTAATTCAACTATTTAAGTCAGGACAGAAACGTGATCTATACGCTACTTGATATTTTAATGTAATCCTAATTATTCTAAAACAAAATAATTACATTGTCATCTAAACAAAAATTGGCTGAGGGAACAGAGACATAACTGTAGTTTTGTCTTTTGATGACAAGTATTCTCCCTGGTAGTCTCTAATCAAAATGACTCGCAAAGGATAGCAAATACATGCATTGAAGTCCTTTAGTGATAAAGTATACAATATGAAAGATTAGACAGGAATTACTTTTCCACAGATTTTAGTTTCTTGCACCTAATGGACCTGGTAATCAAAACTATTTAGGTATTCAATTCCCCGTTTATTTTTTCAAATAAATCAAACCTCAAAGTCGGGAAAAGTCTTTGGTGGACTGTAGGGGCAGCACAGTGTTCATGATAAGTCATTTTACTTGGGGAGTCATAAACAACCTGTTGACATATATTCTGTATTTTATATGCTGTTCTAGGGATTATGTGCATACTGGATTGTTAAGCACAGAAAGAACTTCCACAATGTTTTGTGAAGGTGAAGATAGAAACATAGCAGAAACAAAAAAGTTCTAGATTTTACTCTAAAGATTTAGGTATTGTTCTATAACTGCACAGTGCTAGAATAGGAAACTTGACAAAAGTCCAAACCGCTGAAGAATCTCGTAAAAAAATAACAGTGAGGAAAGCTACAACAGTACAGAGGAAAGTTAATCATTTTCAGCACTCTATTTTGAGACTTACAAGCAACTGGATGATGGGCAAGATAGATACCTGTTACTAATGGTAGAGCTACTAAACTTTAGTACAGAACTCTTAGAAAGCTAAGGCCTGTTTGGGATAATTACCTTAAAAAATACATTGATGAGATTTACATAACAATAAGAAATTAGTGCCAATATTCTTCTGTCAAGGCTATGTTTACCTATGTTACTCTACAAAGAATCAGGATACAAAAAGAGCTGGAACAACGACATGCAGTCAGGCCAAACTGTCAGCAGTAATACTTGTATTTTACAACTCAACAAAAATGGGGAGACTGAAGGCAGACTGAAGGCAGACCATGATATAATACTGGAGTGAGAGAGTTCTTATTAGGTTCAAGGTTCGGGCTTCCTCAGTTGAAAAATAAAAATGCATTTGGACTTCTGTACTTCTAATCTGTCTTAGATCTTCTCATAACTGAAGGCATGGGTAAACACTTTTTTTTTTTTTGATAAAATGAGGGTAATTCTACTTTTTCTTGCCATAATTACAAACTAAAAAAACCCAAAAAATTAATTTGGTTTGGCTTTGGTTTTTTTTAAATGCAACTGAAAAGGTATTAAACTGAGGAAGTCTGCTTACTCATCTCAAATTATTTGAACTTCTGTTCTAGGAATGGTGTTGATCTAATACTTTGAACGTGGAAATACCTTGAGTTTACAAGGAAGTATTTCCACTCTTAGGATTGGCTTTGAATTGGGCCCAGACAGCCAGTTTTAGGGTCTCTCAAACTGGAGGTGTCTAAAACTTCTGAAATATAAAGTCATTTATGCAGGCACTTTTGAACATTCTCATCATCATTCTTTCTAAATTTATTCTTGGCAGTTTAGAAACTTATGTCATTCCAAATTGTCTTGGCAAGCATGAGACTACAGAAGGACAGCTTTTTGCTGAAACCCTCTCTCTGCACCACAGATTTCTGTCAGAATTCTGAGAGTGTTTGTGGACTTTGAAAAATCTGTTCATGTACATTTATTTCCACCATTAAAAGCCCTTCTGAATAGATATTTAGCTCCCATAATGGGTATTTTTCAAAGATCATAGTATGTGCAGAACATAATCATATTTTTTCATTACATTACATAACTTCAATTTCAGACCTTCTGGCTTTCCTAATTCCTGAGCCATGGAAATTGCTAGGTGAAATGATTTCTTCCATGACCTCACTGCTGAAACAGATAACAATGTTTTTGCTGCATATTTTATCTTGCTCAAATAAAGAATTGGTGGTTCATTTGTTACTTTACTCTTAGAAACTCTTTATTTTCAGTTATCTGAAGTGGATCTCAGAAAAAACAAACAGAAAGAATAACAGTAGTGTTAACACTGTGAACTTGCACTCAGAAGAAGGAATCAGCGGCTGAGGTTGGAAGAGATGTCTGAAAGTATTTTATTTATTTATTTGTTTGTTTACTTGTTCTTAAGTATGGCAGTTTGGGAGCATAGTGTTTATTTTAGGCATCCCATAATTTTATTTTTGAAATACTATTTGTGAACTATACTTTGCTCAACTTTTTGTGAGAAATAATATCCTCCATAACCACAAAACCATATTTTATATCAGCATAGTCTTCACAGCTGTGCATCCATTGACATTACCATAAATTTTACAAGACCTCATGCAGTCAGAGCTGAAAACTTGTGAAGACTTCCACTTCCGTCACTCATATTTTGTGGAATAAATGATAGGAAATGTAGGAACAGAACTGGGAAACTATGTACTTAAGTGAGTTCAGGGAAGGACTAGATTTAGTGATGGGCAGGTCAGTTCTTATCCAGTCTGTCTATGGCTGTCTTACTATGACTGATGGAGCTGCTGGAATAAATAAAGCCTTCTGGAGAAAAGGACTTTGTGAAGGTAAGTTATTTCCTACAAAGAGATGAGATTCTTTACCGTGGGTCTGGGTATGGAGGGAAACGTTTGTCCTCACCTTCTTGGCTAGCAGCTTTACTAATGATCAGGCAAGTGTACTCATCACAAAACCCTCTTAAAACAAGCCTTCCTTAATGCAGGCGTCTTCTGCAGGGGTTGAGTATGGAGGTTTTTGTCATATTCGACAGTGAATCAGCTCAGGCAAAGGCACAACCCTCCCCAGCAGAACTGGGGCTGAAAGAGTTGGTTTAAAATTTTACAGCAGATGAAATGACCCAAATGTGGGATTCCAACCTTTGCTATATTCTGCTCAGAAGCAATTCAAGACCTCCAGCCACTGGCTGTGGAAGCATTCATGTCAACTGCAAAACCCTTCAGAATCTTTTCTTTTTTTTTTTTTTTTTTAATAAAAAAAATGAAAAAAAGTGGATTCTCTAACAGAACTGAATTGAGATTTTGGGGTATTCTATGAAATGGCTATGGCAAAGGAGATTTGTCAGAATAAGATTTGATTGATATTCGCATCCCGGGAGGCTAAGAAATGGAACTAAATATAGAAGACCTGTATGGAAAAGGACTGCTGATGAAAGTGCAAGCTTCATAAGCCTCCAGATTGTATCCAGCAATGTTTAGCCAGCTGAAGTCAGACAACCTGAGACTGTATTGAGGAGTTTATTTGGAAAGTAGAGAAGTTGAGAACGTGGAGTGATGTCTGCCTTTACATGAATGTCAGAGACAATATCTTAAAGTTGATTTGGCACCAAATTGTTACTCAATGTACTTCAACAGCAATAAAACAGGGGGAAAAAAAAGCTCTATCCACACATCCGGTAGTGAATGCCTTCAGCATTAACATCTATGCCAGTTTCACTGTGAGGAATTGTCACAGGATTGTTAGAGATAATCAGCTAGAAAGTCATCCACTTGGAAATGTACATGGAGAAAATTTAGCTGCATAAAGCAAGATTAATATGTCTCAATTTTTGTAGCATATTCTCAAAGGCCAAAATGAGCAGAGGTCTAGGACTGTGTTCTTACATATGAGGAAATAAAAATAGACCTCTATCATTCTCCCAGGCGTGAAAAGCCTCTGGCCAGCAGGCAGTTTCTTCACTTTTTTTCTGAAAATGCCAGTACAGGGACTATGCTAAGCAGCACAGACTGCCCCATGGAGCCTGCATCACTTGAAGCAGTCTCTTCTAAGTAAAGATGAGAAGCACATAGGAGAGAGAAGCTCTTCTATACCAGACAATAATTTGAAAGAAGAACTAGATTTTAAGAGATCTATAAAATATAAAATCAAGTTTATTAGTGAACATATGTGTATGAAACATAAAACATACCTTCCTAACTTCTGGCAGAGTTGCTAGAGTTTTATATGGTAAAGAATAGCCTGAAATGCATTTTTTTTTAAAAAAAAAAGTCACATTAATTCCTCGTAAGAGAACTGCAGGTAAGAAGAGGAGGGATAAACCAAAACCAAACCAAGTCAGATTATCAAAAAGCACAATTTGTCAGTTTGTTGGTGGGCAAACTAATTGTTTTTATCTGTCATCTGCAAAAGTAGTTACACGTAGTGACCAAAGTCTTCTGCTTTGAAACCCTATAGTGCACAGTAGCTCCTTTAGGAAAACCCTCAAATATCTTAGCTGTCTGCTTCTTGCTAACCTCTTAAGGAGAGTCTTTAAACACAGTTTCAGATCAATGCAAACAGTAGTATATCAAAGGACTGGAGAAGACTGTACTGCACATAAAACACAGCTTGGAACTGACAGAGAGAAAAATTGAAAACAACGATTCTCTCAGGCAAATAATCTCAACTCGTGTTGTTTTCCACCCCTGCAGTTCTCATATGGGAAGAAGCCAAACAAGCTAATCTAGCAGATGTCTGTGCCACTGATTTAAAGTCAAAGGTAGGACACTTCCAATATCCATCTAATTCAAACAAGGAAGGTTTCTACAGATAGGCACAAACCAGCACTGAACCAATACTCTCCCACTAAACAGGAAGGTCAGTAGTTATTGCTCTTACACAGGACTGACTTGTGTGATTTTGAGCGACTGAATGATTGCTGCCCTAAGCAAAATATCCCACTAGCAGGGATAACCTACAGTTTAAATATTTCCCATTCTGCAAACACAATGGAAACATTGTCAAGCGTTAGAACAGGCTGCCCAGGGAAGGGGTTGAGTCCCTGTCCCTAGCGGTATTTAAAAGCCAGGCAGATGAGGTGCTTAAGAACATGGTTTAGCTGTGGAATGGCAGGGTTAGGGTAGCGGTTGGGCTTGGTGGTCTTAAAGGTCTTTTGCAACCTAAGTGATTCTATGATTCTATGAAATAATAAAAGAATTTTAACTTTGGCTAACTGAAGGTTAGCACTGGGCAAGATGTCCTTCAAAGATCATTTAAGATAGAGTGGTATTCAAAATTTGAAGATTCAACTCTGTTGCACAAGAGTATGCAAACTAAGCCTATCTTAGCTATGGTCATGAAAAAAACCCCATATACATTTCTATCATAGGATAGCGGTCTAAATAAGGCTGACTGGCCAGGACTTGGCAACCCTTTCTCTGGTGACTGAATCTAAACTTTCTATTAAAATAGTGTAATGCTTAACCATTTTGCTTGTGAGCAAAGCTTTTGGAATATGAATCAAATATAAACTCATAGCTCAACATGTCCTTGTGACTTCTGTAGCTTGAAATCACAGTTCTAAGGAAAGTGATCATGTCCATTTTGGATTGCGAAGATTTGAAAGTAAGGATAACAGTCTAAATAGGAACACTATAAACCTTTATTTTCTTGATCAAGACACACAAGAAAGAAAAAAGATAAATGTGTTACAAAGATTTTGTACATTTGATTTTCACATGAGAGTTAGGTATGGCCAAAACAGGTATCCTGTTTGGAGGTGGAACCTGTTGCTTTCTTTCTTCTATTCCTTCTCCCCTGGACACACTGGAATTCTTGCATCTTCTTTTGCTTGTGTCATTAGCATCCTATTTTTCTTAACTCTATTTATTTAAGTTGTCCTTTTGGTGTTGCATTTCTTATATAAGCTATAAATGTGTCTTAGTAGAGAGAAGGGTCTGTATCTCTGCATAAACCTGTATGGACAGTGAACATGCAACTATAGTCATCAATTAGATGATTCAATTAGACTAAATAACATAAAATCCTGCTCTTATCTGCACCCAACAGCCCATTGGCACTCCAAATCTGTTTAATTGATAGTAAAGTAGACAAAAGAGCTGTCCTGGTTTCAGCTGGGACCGAGTTAATTTTCTTCCTTGTAGCTGGCATAACACTGTGGTTTGGATTTAGGATGAGAAAAAAATTGATAACACATGGATGGTTCAGTTGGTGCTGAGCAGGTCTTACACCAGTCAAGGCCTTTTCAGCTTCCCCTGATCTGCCAGGGGCACAAGGAGCTGGGAGGTGGCACAGCCAGGACAGCAGACCCCCACTGGCCCCAGCAGTATTCCAGACCATACAGCATCATGCTCAGCACATAAAGCTGGGGGAAGAAGAAGGAAGAGAGTATGTTGGGAGCGATGGCTCTTGTCTTCCCAAGTCACCATTATGCATGTTGGAGCCCTGGTCTCCTGGGGATGGCTGAACACCTGCCTGCCCATGGGAAGCAGGGAATTAATTCCTTGCTTTGGTTTGCTTGCACGTGTGGCTTTTGCTTTCCCTATTAAACTGTCTTTACCTCAACCCTTGAATTTTCTCACTTTCACTCTTCCAATTCTCTCCCTCATCCCGCCAGGAGGGAGTGTATGGGGGAACGGCTGTGTGGGGCTTAGTTGCCCACTGGGGTTAAACCACAACAAGACCCTAGGCTCAAATTTGGTTTTTTTGTCTTAGCTGGCATACATATTAATTACTGTTAGAGCAATCAAGCCTTGTAGTACCTAGCTTTGAGGAAACTTTACTCTTGACAGAATTCACTCTAGAGGTTGTTAATGTCAACCCATCTGTGCAATATATACAGGGAATTAGGTGCCTAAAAAAGCTGTCATGAAAGTCTGAACATTCATCAGTTTAACTAAACAGTGGGAAATGCATACAACACATCCCAGCCCAGCAGCGCAGACAAACCTTAATGCATTGACATGAATTTTGGAACCTCTTTTTTCTCCTCCCAGTTCAACAGTCAAGAACTCTCACTTCTATAATCATGGTTTCCCGACATGCAAAGTGTGAAGCAGTGGTGGGGCCTCCCAGTGCTGAGAAGGTCAGAGGTGACCCCCTTTCTGTCTTGGCAAGTCTAAATCTACACATCCTGCCTTGCAGGGATGAGCACATTGCCCTCCATGTACAGCAAGTGCTTTCCCTCGTGTGTAGAAGCCTCTTAGATGACTACTTTAGCATTGGTGCCTACTCTTGCAGAGGTAGACTATAGCCATGCTTGAGATCAGGTGTTTCCAACATTACAATGCTAAATAAACAGGGATTTGCAATGAATATTTTTAATTTATATGTGTCTCTGCATTTCAATAATTCATGGATCTAGCTCCTGCTGCTTTGAACATGTATTCCCTCCCAAATAGATACATACTTCTACTGTATTTCAAGTTATGACCAGGTGCAAATATGTTATTTCATAATAAATGTATTAGATTAAGTGCAGTTACTACCAAATCTGATAGAATAAACAGCCTTTGAAAGTTCTTTATGCTATACCAATATATAGTTCTACAACAGGGATATCTGCATGGATTTTATTTTCCTCCATAGTAAAGCTTAGAATTTCGATAGATTATTTTTTTTTTCTTTCCTATAGCAGTGAAGTTTGACTGGATATTAATTAATACTATTTGGGAAATGTAAAACTATAAAAGTGCCTTTCTTAGTAAAGGAAGAGGCTGAGTTCAACAGTGGGCATCCTCATTTATTCAAAACCACTGACTTCTCCAGGTAGTAATAAGAAAAAATTTCTGGCACTGTATATGAAACAGAGAAAGAATTTATGACTGACTGACACATTACACACATTACATATCTTTAATGGCTTTTTCTGTTTCCTTTGTTTATATAAACCTTTCTTTGTTTATATGCTTTCTTTAATAAATGGTATGTACAAAATAAGAAAACGTAATTAAAAGGGAAGAATCATTAAGGACTCAGAAAGATAAAAAAGACTGCACGACCTTTAGAGGATGTTTCTGTCTCAGATGCTGAACAACAAAATGTTCTTGCATTCTTATATATTCATAGGGCCTCAGGCAGTTTCAATACAGATTTTTCTGTACTGTGTGCTTTCCTACAAATCAGTAATTGAGGGTTGCTGCAGTGTACAAAGTCCCAGTAATTTAACATTTTCTGTAAATATCAGCAGAGGGTTATTCAGTTTCTGCAGGTGGCAAGGTCTTCTATACACCATCTAACCTAAAATGGTGATGCTATAAGAAGCCAAGGGGAAAAACAACAAAAAGCCTCCTGCTTCTTCTAAAATTGAGGAAAGCTGCTTTGACAGTTACATAACAAATAACATTGCCAAATATCAGTAGCAAAAGTTACCTACTGTTTACTTTGATGGCACTAGTTAGTGGGCATAGGACCAGGAGGAAGCGTTTGAGGTTGTAGTCACTTATCTAACTACATCATTTAACCATGATTTAAACTCTGTGTCTGGTGACAATAATAATTAGAGGACCCAGATATTTGTCTTCACCCTTTGAATAAACAACTCTCCAAGAGTTCAGATTTCACATGAAAAGTGAATTGTGAAAATTGAAAACATAAAAGCATTAAATAAATAAATAAAAAAGTAGCAGTAACAGCATTAAAACAGAAACAAAGTGGGCAGACAGTGTTTACAGGTATGGTTTATGCAATTCTGAGTTTTGAGGACATTTGTGGGGAAAACAGGTACAACAGGACCTGTGGCATTAATTTCTTATTTAAAGATTCAGCAAGATTTTCCTTCAAGCTGGAACTGGAGAATGGACCTTTTCACAGCCAGGTGCTGTGGTACATCTTCAGTAATTCCCCCATTGTTTACTATGAGATTCTTTTCAAGGCAGATTTAACTGCAGGAATTATTAATAATTTAATTACAGTGGATCCCACTCCCAAGCATGATGGACATCTGGTTTCAGAATTGACAAGGGTGCTGAATGTGCATATGAACTTCTCTGGAAAATTTGTGGCTGTGGCTTGGTTCCCAGTCTGGCACTTGTCGTCCCATGTCCTGACTCCATCATGGGATGCCATACAGGAATGTAACAGCTCCATAACCCCTGACCTTGTAACCTGGTTTCCATGACAAGGAAATCTATGTGTACCATCCAGATGGGACCACAGCAACTTTCAGCATATTTCTTATCTCTACAGTGATGGGCCCAAGACTTGGGAGCTTTCACACACAGTTTTCCAGCAGAAAAATTTAGTAGAGCCTTCAATATCTTGATATTGCTCAGAATAAGGCTGGAGCCCCAAAGCATGTTCCAGGAGAGGTAAATGTAGCTCCTGGACTGGAATAACTGAGTATGCACCAGAGGTTTTGCTCCCTTGTCGTTTACTGTAAGAATGGCAATTGTTTAAATATGTTCCCTAAATAATTTTTAGCCTCATTTTTAGTGTTCTGAATATCTGCATGTTAAACAGAAATTTACATTAGCATTGAGGACCAGACTCTCTGAAATAAGTTACATTGCATTTGAAGCCTGATTTCAGTAGACATATGTAGCAAGTTTGAAAAAATTGGCTTTACTATACTGTGTCAAACAGGCTGAATTCATTCTGCCTCTTATTTAAACATAGACAAGAACTTAAAGGTAGACTCTCAGACAGGGGAACACAAGGAGGATAGGTATGTGTGAATTGACTTTTTTTGGATCAGAGAGCTGGAAGGATCCATTTCAGAAGGACAGTGTGGTGAAAACATTGCTCTTTGAGCTTGCACTGAGTAATACCTCTTACTTTTCAATTTTATTTCTCTTCCTTTTTACTTTTTTTTCCCAGAAATAGTGACAGTTAGATTTAAAAGTTACATGAAAGAAGATGCTTGGCCTCACACAGGCAGAATGGGGACAACTTGCAGGGTGCTTTTGTCACTTCTTCCTTTGATATCTTGCATCATTTTCTAATTACCTCTTCAGCCTACATTTCATTTCAAAATACTTAAGAGGTTTAACTGGTTTTGGTAACTGCCACATGCAGACTTATGCATTTGTCACAGATTTCTGACAAATATTTTCCGTAAGTAGTACTTTCTGTGTATCAGTCCTCTGTATCTCCTGACACTTGAAACATGTCTACTTTTGTGTGTGTCTGTTGATGGATACTTCAGCTTGCTAGGCATTTTTGGTAGCTTAGGTGAGCCATAAAGTACTCAAACTGCTAAAAGCTTGATGATAGGCAAACCTCAGCAGCCATCTTTGTACTCATTTTCACAGTAGGCCCATGGTAAGGATCGTGGTCCATTACCCAGTAATAGTCTGTGGAGTCTAAGGGAGTGCAATTGGCAGTTTTGAGGATGTGGTAAGGCCACAAAATATATGATTTCTGGGAAAGAAAAAAAAGAATGCTGCAAAACTCATCACTCCTGCCTTCCCTGAACCATGTTTCATGCATGAGTAACAGAGTGATTTACAGTTTGCTCTTCTTTTGCTTCCTATACGTATCCAATGGTACTAAAGCTAATGTTTATGTCAGTGATATACACATTTGTTCTAGTAACAAATGGATTCAAATAGGCAAGAGAATATTACAATCTGAGCCAAGCATTATTTGGTCTGTGTCTCTCTTAAGAGAGACTGAAAATAAATTGAAGGAAAATCCATTTCTACTCTGCTGGTATCCTCTACAGGTTAAACCAGTATTTAATGGTATACTTCATTTATTCTTATTCTCCTTGTATAGTTCATGTGTGAACCTTACATATTTCTGTCCTTTGCAATGCTGTTGGTTGTTTTCCATAGTGACAGTTCTCCTGACCTCCAGGCTTGCATTTGGTTTTAATGCCACAGCAACATAAAATTAAAGAGAAAATTATAATTATGAAAGGTGTACACCTAAATTTGTATCCTAAGATTGTTACACAGAACAAAGGTATTGACGCTCATTGAGATCTGTTGCAACTGTGATCACTGAACGTATCTGAACTGTTTAAGTTACCATATGCAATATAGTAATTTTACAAGCATTTGCTTGTAAAATTAGACTGTAAAACTGCCTATAAACATGCTATACTAGCATGTGAACAGACTTCCTCTTTCATGGCCCCTTAATATTTTGAGGTGTTACAGAGAATGCTCCTTCCGAAAAAGCAGGCTCTGCTTTTAAAGCCTTAATATTTCTTTAAATTGTTATTACAGGCAATTACAGAGCCAAGATTTGACATTTGTGGCAACAGTGAGAATTTGGTACAAACTAAGGTGAAATGCAATTTCCGTAAGTGAAAGTGCAGCAATTTCCGTAAGTGAAAGTGCAACAATTTCATAATTCATTCAACTATAGGTCAGTGGTTTAGATTGAGAACTCGGATATTCATCAAAAGCGCAAGTTAAATGTTGTATTTAAAGGTTGTAGTGAGATCTGATAGTTGGTCTGGCATATTGCTAAATCCAAGAAAAATAAAACTGCAAATGAACTTGTGAATGACCTAGAGTTTTGCTGCATTTAAATCTCTTTCTCTCTTATTTTGTCTCCCCTGACTCTTGCTACAAGAATGCATTAAGGCAGAACTAAAATGACATACTGCTCTCACAGCAGAAGGTTACATTCTTCTTCTTGTGACCCTCCCTCATGGGAGTATTTCCACTGAAGCTGCAGTATTCCTAAGTGGCAATTTAATTCATAGTTTTGAAGGACATAAAAGACTATTATCCCTCTGGTTTGACCTGTTACACTGCCACAGAATTATAATCAGTAATTATTTTTGAAACAGTGTCCGTTTTGGTATTTGTCCTCTTCTGTGTGTCTATGTAGTAGGGTGCAGTCAGGCTCTGCAAGCCCTCCATGCCAACATGGAGGTCCATAGGTTTGCTGTTGTTAACTTAGCACAGTGCTTGTGCTAATAAACTCAGCCAAGTGTCTGAATATATTATCTGAGGCTTGTTACCACACTAATGTAGTTAAATGGCTGCTAATTGCATTTTGTTAGCTTAGAACTTGAGTGGGGTGATGAATAACTGCTTGCAATTGAGCTTATACACGTGCCTTCAGTCCTTAATTTCATGAACAAGCACAATATTTGCAGAATTTAAGTCTTAAACTACCTCACTGAATACAAAATATATCAGGATATCTCAGTATGCAAAATCTGACAGGCTGTCTCCCCTAAAACTTCTTTCCTCTAGACATGATTATGCAGGACATTCTCAAATGTGTGCAATTAGACGATTTCTGTAAATGATCAAGAATCTTTATAAGTAACATTTATTTACATAGATATACATGGATATACAAGCTTTCTACAGGCTTACCAATTCCTTTTCACAGACTCAGGCAGGTTAGGAACCTGTGAAAATATCTAAAAACATTATCAAAACCAATAAGCCAAGGTGTTTCTGACTTCTGGAAAGGGAAGCTTGTGTGCTGTTGGGGTTTTTTTGGGGGATGGGGGTGGGGGTGTTTTTTTTTTCCTGAAGAAAATTGAATAGGAAATATAAACCATGCTTTTATTATAAAATGTACATAGTCTCAATATTGAAGATTTTCACTGAACACATTCAGTGAAATTTGGGATTTTTTGAAGGCAGTGGTAGAACTTGAATTTTTCTCGTAGTTGAACTGCAGGAGGAGTTGAGACCCACTGAACTAAAGATTGCTCTCTGCAGATACATTTTGACAAAGATTTTAATGCTCCCACTCTGCAAATAAACCAACAGTACTAATCTGAGGCATTTCCATAAAATCAGGAGAGTGTAGTACTAATTCACTCTCTTTCAGTTATGAGAAAATACGATTCACTACTTAATAATCAGCTGATTTAATTTACCCTGTAAAGTAGGCACAATTTTTCAGAGGACAAACATATTTACATGTAAGAAAATATTAACATGCTTAGGCAATCTTTAGTGGAAAAAACAGATAGCTTTCTGAGATCACCTGAGGTTTACCTGAATGCATTGTCTACCGAGCCTGTATTGGTGTATAGTCGGGACTAGGTACTGCAGTTGTCAGCGCTGGCAGATAAAATACCATTTACACTACATTAACTCACTGTGGTTTTTGGGATCTCACTGCTTTCTCTAGAGGCTGAGGATGTTCTCCATTGTACATGATCCCTGACACTGTCCCCAGCTGAAACAGGCAGATCTTTACTGTGGTGTTGGCTCTTGCAACAGAGGTTTTTGTGTCGCTTGTGAGGACTTAATTTTTTTCTAGTTTTACCTGCAATGCAATTTTTCCCTCCTATAACACTAACGCCAAATTAAATGTTAAACACCTCCCTGTTGGGGCATGGGGGGTATTATTAACTTTCCCACATTCACAGACCACAGAGGATCACAGTACAGTATTCACCGCGTGTTGATAAGCAGCTGAATTCCCAGTGTGACATTTAAGAAGAAATGACCCAGAGGGATCCTCCCTGCACTGGTCCTCCACCCTCTGGTGCACGATGAAGCTGTGGAAGCAGTGGAGGAGGACTGGGAAAATCACACATCAGCCTGGGGCAGCGTTTCTTTGCTATTGAAATCCCACTCCTGTGGTGTTACTCAGCACCCTACCTGAGGTTTTAAGACAAGTACCTGAAGGGGTATTTATGCCTGAGGACCTTTCAAAATTAATTTGAAATGTTTCTCTCAGAGGAGAAGGGAACATGCGAGTAATTCCTTGTAAGTGTGGCCGTGTAATAGCTCTTGCATTGGGCATGAAGGAAGATAACAACCCCTGAGGCCGATGTACTATTTTGACACAACACGTTCAATGTATTTAAAGTGTCTCCCACTGAAAAAGAACATCCTTTGTGTCTGTGCCATGTTTTCTGGGAGAGAGAAAAGCTGTGAACATTTTCAAAGTAATTCAGGTAATTATTGTAAGATAATGTATTTTTCTATGGTAGTTAGTATGTATTATGTGATGCCACCATCAGATTCATATTTAATAATAGCTGTTCTTTCCAAGCCTATAAGTACAGGGTACTGCAATTATCATACTAATAGGTAGTTTATGAACTGTGTGCATTTTAATGTGTACCATTCAAATTAGACTTTTTGATAGGATAACTACAAGACCTAATTGTCTAGGTGTTGAAAAATACTGCTAAAAAATCTAGTGAAATTACAAATGCAGGGATATTCTCAAGGAATACATTTCTAACACGGGAATAACCCAGGCAGGAATGATAGGCAATATTATCTATTAGTGTATTTACTCTGTTAGGTAGTTTCCCTCAGCATGATCTTGCAGTGTGCTTCAGTTGACTTAAATTTGTATATATTAAAGTTCAATTAAGAGGCACTTCTTCATAAAATTAGTCTTACCAAAGACTACTAAACTGAATGGACAATTACAGCAGAGTGAACAAAATTTGCTCTAGAGATCTAAATTTTAAAACTTTTGCTTTATTCTGTAGTCAACTTGTCTACTCAGCAAGATTTATTTAAGACAAAGTTAGCTACATTCACCTGTCTCTTGACCACTCACACTACCTGGCAATCCCGAAGATTTGAAGAAAATATTGTTAACCAAAATACAATTTTAAGAGTTACTTTTTGTAAGGAAGAGTTCTGCTGCCCTTCTCACTAACCATGCTTCATTTTGATGAAATCCCTCACTTTCTGTGTCCCCATCAATAATTTATGCAGCACAACAAAGTTGTTATGTCACTCATAAATAAAAAATTGAAGTAATCATCATGTCCTTCACGGACTGAAAAATCTTGGTATACTGGACTTTTGGATTCTTTCAGCAAAAAGTATTTCTATGTGAACATAAATGTATCTGTCTGATGGGATCAGGTTTTATAACTTCTCCTGCATTACCAAACTACCTTTAACCCGCCACAAATATTACTGTAAAAATATTTTTAATGTAAGCCCAGATATTTTGTTTTGATTAGCTAGAAAGAACTCATTTCTGCTTTTCTTCAACAACTTGGAAGAGATCACTAAATTCGCACCAATGTATGAATAATTTCTGCATGGTTTGCAAGTACAGGTGGTCTCTCTCATATATGTCCAGTTCCTCTGATGTGAAAGGGTTACAGGGTGAGACCTCCTCACAATTACAGCAGCAAGTGGATTTGGAATTTTTCCTACTCTGTCCTCCTCTGCCATCCAAGTCACAATTTTTCGAAAATTAAAAATAGTCCTAAAATGAAATCAGTATTAATGGCTCTTCTCCACCTACTTGAATTAAAAATATGTGAAAGACACATGTTCAGCTTTTTTTGAGCAAAGATATTAAAGTCTTTCAGATGGCATAACTTCAGCTTTTGTTATCTGTCAGACAAAGACACTAACCAAAAAGGTCACACTCAAAGTAAACTACTTCAAATATACAAAAATATCATTTTTTCCACATTTTTGTCAATGAACACTGGGAAAAAATGTGCATGAAAAAATGTCAACATTATACTATTTATGAAAATTTAGGATAGAAACAGATTTCAATACTTTTAATGTTTTCACAGAATGAGAAAATGTTTCTTGCCTAGATCTTAAAGGAAGATATCAAGACTGTTTCTGGAGTTATATCCATAAGTATTAAATTGTAACTATATTTAAAAAATCTGTCATTATCTTATACCCTGTCCATTACCCTTTATAGTTTGTTTTTTCAGGTCAGTAAAGAAGTAGTATGTTACAGAAGTGTACCGGAGCAGAATTCAAGACTCTGCATATTCACCACCACTGCTGCAGTCACTCACATAGTTACCATCAAGCAGCAGGTCCCCAAATGGGACTTAATTACAACTGTGTGATGGGAAAAATACTATTGCCCTCTTCAAATAAAAATTATCTCATTGCAAGAGGTCACTTAAACACCAAATGGACTTGTTGTCTTGTATCACAATAAAATACACAGGAATATAGTAAAAAAAACCTCGTTTTCACACATTTAGAAAGGCTAAAGGGTTTGCTATGATTAATTTTAGAAGATATATAGAAGGCAAAAAAGACTGGTTTTCAGGGTTTTTTTAAAGCCCTGTACATAGATAGTATCAGTTAACCATGTCAAGACTATGGTGGGTTGACCTTGAGCATCTGCCAGACAACCACCCAGCCACAATCTCATTCCCCCTTCTCCAAAAAACATAGGGAGAAAATAAGATGAAAAGCTCATGTGTCTAGACAAGGACGGGAGATCATTTTCCAATTGCTGTCACAAGCAAAACAGACTCAGCTTGGGGAAAATTAATTTAACTTATTGCCAGTTAAAAATATAGCTGGATGTTTAGCAACAAAGACAAAAAAATAAAGCACCTTCCGCTCAGTCCCCCACTGTTTAAATTTTTCACTGTGTTGTATTGGTCACACTTATCCTGTGGACTTCAGTTGGATTTGCAAAATACTGTTGCTCAATAACTTAGTATCATGATGGGAAAAAAGCATGTAGAGACTGGCAATGTGCTGGCGTAAATGGCTCTGATTTTCAAAGAGAGATAAAGATTTTAGGAATCTAAATTTTCCTGAACTTCAGTAAGCTTAGATGCCCAGCTAACTCTAATTCATTTGAAAAATCACAATAATAATCTAATATTTTCTTTCTCCAGGGGAAGCAATTTTTTCCTTGGAGAGGAAAAACATTCAGAGCCACCCTAAGTCTAATTTAAGTTTCTTCAGTGAAATAGAAATGAAGGGGAGTTAATTTTCTGAAAGCTGACCTCTCAGGTATGCTTTACATCAAATCTATCAGTGCATTTCATTCCTACCGTGTGGGAGATTAAATAATTCTTAAAACTGAAGCCTGCTAAGATGCTAGGTTTTCAGTATGTGGTCACCAGTCCTGCCACAGGTCTCCATTAAACATAACAAGCATGTGGTTACTCACTGGCTAAATTCAATACAAGTTAATTTTTGCCTGTTCTAAATATAACTATCACTCACTTTTACATTTATCATCCAAGAAATATATACTCAGGCATAGTCAAATGTATGTCAAGATTCACATCTTCTTTCTTTCATGAACTTCCTCATTCAATTTTTGTTTTGCTTTCATTTTTTTCCCCCTCAGAGTGTTTATTCTTACTGGTGGACAAGGTCTAAATATAAAATACAATAAAACTTTTTTTTGGAAACAGAGATCCTTTAAGTGGGATGAGTTCTCCTAACCTTTACACCTTATTAATAATTTCCAACTATAAGAAACAACTGTAAAATGCTACCTTTACGAATACGAAGTATTTATAGCCTGCTTTCTGGAAAAAACAGGTAGTGGATAAAACACGGTGAAGTGGAAAACCAGTTCCAATATGCATCTGAAATAGTGTATTTTTTGTTGATGGTAAATCTTCCCTTCCTTCTACAAAATATATAAATAAGTCCCAAATAAATTTCAGAATAGTTTGGAAAAAGAATGATACTGTTTTTCTAGAAGTTATCACACTTGATATAAGTAATATCATAGACTTGTGTTAGTCTTTATATTGACATTTTTAAAATCTCCCAGCAATTTATAAGCAATGATTCTCATCCTCTGTGTGAGCCCATTAACACTTTTTAAGATGCAGTCATTGTGAGCAAGATAATTTAGGAAATTTAATTAGGAAAAGGAAGGGTAGCAGAGGGAAGGGCGGTAAGTAGTGCCACAAAGGAAATGTCTTAATACATACTTCAGATACATCAGTATTTTCTCGACACCTTGCTTTTGAAAATAAGCAAGATCTGTATATGTATGTATCAATACCTATTTTTAAAATTTTAATATCAGAATTGGATTAAAATTATGACAATTCTAGCAAGCTGTTGGAAGCTCAATAAAAAAACGCCTGAAAATGTCAGGAAAAGAAACATGACCGGTTATGTTTAATGTATTGGGCTACTAAAAAAGAGAACAACAAAGGTAGAAATTGGTCCATTATAATTAATGTCTACACAAATAAAGAACAAACGCCAACAAAATGATCTTACTGGATGAATTACTTTGCCATTCTGTAATGGGGATGAAAGATGAAATGAAACTGTAAGCTGAAAATGTTAGCAA
The DNA here is from genome assembly GCA_018403395.1 of Gorsachius goisagi. Classification (NCBI taxonomy): domain Eukaryota; kingdom Metazoa; phylum Chordata; class Aves; order Pelecaniformes; family Ardeidae; genus Gorsachius; species Gorsachius goisagi. The sequence continues at coordinate 119,995 of BOSO01003372.1, forward strand.
TGGCATTACTTGTTCCTAATATCACAGCTAAGCCTAGTACAGTCATATTCAACAGGATTAATGTCTGTAACCCACTGTATTTGATTGTGTAAAGTCATGACACTGTTTATTAACTAGCCAGATAGTCAGCACTTCTGGGTTATATTTAGCATAATTTGGTTCTTTTTTCTTTTCTTCTTTTTTTTCCAGTAAAATGTCTGCTAGCGTACACATTTATTCTTGACTAGCAATTTCGTCTCTGGGAGTGAGAAGGAGGTCTGCCTTCAGATTGCCATCAGCAAGTAATAAACAATATCAGAGACACGTGTGTCCATGATCCATCGTAATAAAACTGTTAATTTTGTTATGAGGTGGGGAAAAAGCCAATGGCATTCCAAAGCCCAGAGTCTTATTAAACTGATCATTTTGCATTTGACGTCCAGATTCTTTCTGACTGAATCCCTTTGCAGAGACAGTTTCTAGAGAGATTTTGTTCAGCTTAGTGTGACTGTCATAACAGTTTGAGGAGTGGAAGGTGTAAAAGTAAATCTGGCAACAGAAAAGGGACAATAGTTTTGAAATCTAGCATCTTTTTAGTCTCTTAAGTGCTTAAAACTACATCTCCATAAAGGTTCACAGAAAGGACCTGAGAAGCAGTTTACAAACCTGTAAGACAATTTTGTTTTTCCTCCCACTGAGTTCCTTCTTCCAAATCAGTTTTGTTTTCCTAGCAAATAAATAGAAACACCAAGCAACTTCTGTGTGCCAGCTGAACTTGACAGGGTGATATTTTACAGTATCTAATTTCTAAAAAAGCAATACCATTTATGCTGTGCATGTAAGAATATGTGAATTTCCCCACCAATTTTTTTTAAACATATTGTGCAGATTTCAAATGCATTTGGCAGGAAGAAATAATCTCAGAGGTATCAAGTGCTTAAAATTTTGGTGTTTATAAGTAGATGGAAAGAGGAAAGAGCTACTATGGGTATTTCCTAGTCAGTTAACATTTCCTGGGACTATTTTATGCCATAGAGATTAATTAACATGAAGCAGTCTGTCTTTGTGGAGAGTCTACTCTTGCTTGTGTTAATTCCTGAGCTTGGTGTTATTTTTGAGACGTTAATTGGTCCAGACAATAAGAAATGCCAGGAACAGACTGAGAAACTTCAGTACTTGGGGACGTCTTTGGTACTGGTTATTTTTCTTTTACTGATACATCTCTTGGTACTCCACAAAATACCAGGAATTTCAACCATGAGCCATATAGCCATGAAAAGTAATTTCTTTTACTTGACCCCTTTGTGAACTCTTGTCTTTATTTTAAATTTGAAATTAACTGTATTTCAAATTAGATAATTAAAAAAAAAATACCACAACCAATTCATGTGTCCAAGATATTACTGTCAGGTAACTACAGAACTTTCTGTAATAGTAAAAAAGATGTAAATACATTAAACTTTTCTAATTGCACAACATTATGTTCCTTAAATGTATTCTTGAGCTAAGTGTCTCTCCTTTTATTCTTTGCAGTGACTGGACCATGTGGAGGCACAGTCCTTTTGTTTGGCAGAGCTACAGCTACTGAATAGCAAAACAAAATGAAGAGAAAAGAGGAAAAAGAAGAGGAGGAGAAAGAGGAAAAGAAGAACCTAATGATAAATTTTGGAAAGTATTTAACTTTCTGGGCCAAAACTAGGAGGTATGTAATAATACAATGTAGAAGCAGAGTAGGCCATACAGAATGCCAATGACAATGTTCAAAAAGGAGTGCAACAGAGGAAAAATGGGGGAGCATAAACTGGTGTGACCGATGAGAGAACCCATGCAGTGGAATAAGGCTCAGAGATGATAGTCAAGGATGATGTACTCATGAAGCTCAGAAGAGCTGTCACAAGGGAAGCTGACTTTAACACAAAGAGTGCCCGAGGCCGGCTTGTGTTTTAGATAAATGGTTATACCTGTTGAGTGGATCTACTGGTTGTGTAAATGTCCTTCCCTGAGATACTCAGTATATAGCATTATCATCCTAAAACAGCCAGTCTTAGCATGGGGACAACATATATGTGGCTCAGCCTAATATAGACTATAAAAATCAAACAGACAACAAAATGAACTTTGAAGAGAGCAATGGGCTCGAGCTGACTCAATCTACAAATTCCTTTGCAGGGACTGGGGACACTCAACACCACGATGGTGAGCATATAGACACTGTTAAAGGGAATCACATTTGTATTTTGACCTGGCTGTATATTGCAATAGCTACACTGTGTTTGTGTTGTGCTTTCAGTGCATTGCTGTATCACTCACTACATCAAAATCCCCTGTAATATCAAATATCTTCAGAAAAGTGTATTTGGTACTAAACATTAAACCTTCCTCATGTAGAATATCTAAAAGAACCTGCTGAGTGAGCATTGGACTCATAACTGGAAGGGAAGGTAGGAGAAGGTGCTTGTAAACAAACAGAAAAACTAATATCTGAGTATTCGGAATAACAAAAAGATACAGATAAGAATCAATACAAATAAGAAAAGATAATTTATTAATCTTAATTTACATATTATGTTTATTTTTTGTAATGTTATTTGTCTTGGTTTCATTTTTTTTTATAACTATGAATAACTGAAGAGGGAGATTTCAGAATAGAAAAGCTGTTGTTATTAATTACAAAAGATGTAAAGGTAGGTATTCCCCAAATGCATACCCCATTAACCTATGCACTATCCCATTAACCTAAGCTCAGAAAGGCTCATGAGGCAGTGAACAAACAACAGTATTTTGTCTTTGGGCAATAAACAACTTAAATAGATGAATGTTAATATTTTATTATAGTTTTCCAGGTGGATATCCTGCATTACCATAAATATTGAGGAAAAGGAAGGACAGAATATTATTTCAGTGAAAACATAGTGCTTGCAAGATCATAACTTCAGCTCAGGATTTTTTATGCTGTTCTTTTGTATACTCAGAGAACTGACTCACTGACTATGGCAATTTTACATACATAAATATCACCTGAATTGTCTCAGTTTATCCACCCTCTCCACTCAAAATAAGAATGTGAATCCTGTAGGCTCCCCAGGTCAAAGCATGGATGTATCATTTGTACATATATAAGTAGAGGTACCAGGGTGAAAAATCAGACAATTATTGGCAGCTTCTTTGTCTCTTCTGTAGCAAATTATACTGGGACTGTACATGACACTCTGTTTGTAGATCTATTTAGTATAAATTCATGATAGAGATTTTAATGACTACAATAATAACTGCAGGGGGAGAGAATAGGTAACAAGGACCCAGGATATCAACATCTTGAATTTCAGCAAGATTCAAATAGGAAGGAAGTGCAGCCCATAAAAAATTAATTAAGTGCCTTATTGTCTTACGTGACTGAACAAACATGCGAGCCATTTAGCAAATTCGATACTGCCAGGATATAAGGACAATTATAATGCCAGTTCCCTGTTACCAGAAGGTCCTGAATGACCCTAAAAACCATAAAAATAAAATTAATAATAGCATATTTTATGTCACATTGTGAATGTTCAAGTTATATAGTATTTTTTTAATTACAGAGTTATGTTTCAGGTCAGGATGTGCACACAGACTCCTGGCATTTCCTCCCATTTCCATCCCTCCTAGTTGGACAGACTAATTTGAATTGCCGGGCCAACAGTGGGACCATACAAGGAAAGATTCCTGTGTTACCTGGTAGAAAAATAGCAACTTGGATCATCTGGGGACAAGAGTGAGAACTGAGGGGAGTACGTAACATAATTCACAAAGACAGTTAGGGGAATTTCTAGCTCTTTTCATTCGATAGCTGGAGAGGGGATAGAGAGAAAACATTTTGTAACCACACAGCTCTCCATCCTGTTTTTCACCACACTGCCACCTATTAAACAGAATGAAAATGCTACTCTAGGTGCAGTGAAAGCAACATATCTTAGAAGATGTAATTTTTAAAACTTATTGCACACATTTAGAAACCAACAATAGCCACTTACAGGTCTGGAATAATAGCTGTATTTTTCTTTAATAATTACTTAGTAATTCCCATTTCAGAGAAAGAAATTTGTTACAAATGATACACTGGAACAGAGTAAAAGTGCTTAACCTTTATTTTTACCTGTGAAATTTTTTATTGCCATTGCTAAAGCTTGAATTGGTAAAAACATGCATAATTTTAAGTAAAATGCCTTTTACTGTTTTTCTAGTTAACCTGGTGTTCAGAATTCCTAGCCAATTGCTCAGTGAATCTCTAGTATTGCTGCTCTTTCTACTTTCATCTGTTCATTAAGAAAATAACATTCATAGGAAAAATTTATGCAAAGGAAAGGAAAATAACCTAGCTAAATTCAGTGGCATCTAATCAGAGTAGCTACAGGAAGACAGTAATGCTCTACTTTCTTTTAATTTTGGTCAATTCGTTACAGCTTCCTGATATGAAGAAACTTGTTAATTTTTTGAATTATTAGATATTTGTAAGTAAACCAAAGAAATGTTTTTACCAGGTGAAATTAAACAGAAAATAAAGTCTGATTTTGTGATTACATAAGATACATTTAAAAGAAATGTATGTAAACATAAAAACATAAACATAATAATAAACCTGAGTATGGCTATATTGGAGCGGAGAAGCACAGATTGCATTTTTTTCACATATATCTTTTCCACTTTCAAGAATTTGTGATGAGGTACTTCTGGAGCCAGACTTAGATGCAAGTTACTGTGTTTAATATCTTATAATGGATATTTTCCCTATTAATTTGTCTAATGGCTTTCTGAAGGCATTAATATTATTGGCATCCAAAAATATCCTGTAGCAATGAACTCTGCAATTTAATTATGCATTTTGTAAACTTTTTTTTTAAAGCCATCTGCCTGCCCATTTCATTTGATGCCCCCAGCTGTTATAGTATGAGAAATAGAGAATAACTGTAACTCATTGACCTTCTCTGTGCCATTCATCATTTTACTTACCTCTGTCACATTATATCAGTCGTCTTTCCCAGACTGAAAAGTCTTAATGTATTTTATCTTTTTATATAAACTGTTCCCATATTCCAATATTTTTCCTATCTGCATACATTTTTTTCTTTAAAAAAAAAAAAAAAAAGGAAAGTAAGGAAAGTAGATTTTCCTGCTGCAGCTAAGTTTTCTATATAGGTGAACTGAAAGTTGTAACTACCAAGATGTAAAATATTTTACCTGAGAAATTCACTAAGAATTCTGATTTCAGTCCAACAAAGCAGTTGTTAAACAAGGGCTACCTTTCCTTTGACTTCAGTCAGGTGATTTATGTTCTTCAAGTTAAACATACATTCAAAGTTTATAGATCAAGAAGTACTCAGCATTTGTTAAGCAATATATAGAAAACATCATTGCTTTTCTTACAGTCAGATATTAGAAAAGCTCTCAAAGCTTTTTTCAGGAGGCCAAATGAAGGGAAAACAAAAATAGATAATTTAACAAAAGAAAAGTATTTATATGGCCAAGATAGTTACAGTGATAATAAAGTCTAGATGACAAGGTTTTTGAAGCTTGGGACTGCAAATTATAGCTAATGGACATCTCAAAAAACCCCTGATTAATGGTCATTTTGCAGTCCTCAAATACATGGATCTCTTTTATGTATGTATCTTTTATTAGGAACAGAGACTTGAAAGGGTGAGCATAAGCATGAACGGTCATACTATATTCTTAGTACATATAGTGATGAGCTGCAACTGACTTGTTAGGTAAACCAGCAGCACACTCACCACCCTCAGTGCAGTTTCTCACTAAATCTCTGCCATTCAAGGCTGTCACCCAAGGAGGGAAAGGTTGACTTCTGCTGCACCTTTGTATGGGCCAAGTCTCCACCTTGCTGAGTTATTATCTTCCCCTCTCTATTTTCTTTCCTAGGGCTTTTTAATCTTATCATAGCAGTGCTTCTTTTTCTCTAGATATTTGACAGTTTTACTTTATTTTCTACAGTTACAAATTAGTATCAGCCCAGCAGTCTGGCCCTTCTTTGTCCCTACTTTCTGAACTAACAAGGCTTCAGATACCATGTGCTCCTTTGTGGACAGACCAAAATTATAACAATAATTATGGCTGCTCATTCATTTCTTTGCATACAATTGGCACATGAGTCATGGCTTGACAGGACTTTATCTGGGCTGTGGAATTGGGATCACACAGCCCCAGTATGTCCCAGCATGCTGGTCCATCAGGGTAGGATGCGGAGCACCCTCTGCATGCTGCAGCAGCCCATGGGGACTCTGCAAGGCATGTTGGAAGTACCCTGTGGTTACATTAGGATATTGTGCAGAAGTGGTTCTGTATCAAGTGCTGAGGAAATGCTCACAGCTGAAAGATAGTCAGACAGACTGCTTTACTCCTATTGAAAAGCCTGAATTCTTTTACAAGGTAGGAGTCTAAATCAGGTCATTTTTCTTCACAAAAACCATCTGGACTTACTAGGTCCATTCCAGACTGAACATATGATAACAGCTTTAGGACTAGAGCTGTTTCTCTATCTCAGGGGAGAAACAGGACTTGGGAGTGCTGTGAGTAGCTGGTTTTGAAGCCACGTTCCTAGTCTTTCTTAGATGTGCATGTGCAAAAACATTATTCAGACAACACAGACACTGTTTTATGCAAACTGTGAACACTGTGTGTCTTAAAACCTATTTTGCATGAATGCAGTTATTTAGTGCTATTACTATTTATTTAAATATATGCACATATATTTTTCAGTGTATTTCAGATGCCTAGGTTTGCAATTTCACCTAGTGTCTAATTTAAAGCCAAAATGAAATAAAGTATTTCAGAAAGAAAATGAGAATGCAAGCAGATTTTTTGGCTTGCACAAACGGCCTTTTCATATTCTTTCATACCCTTCATTCTCATTTTTAACTTTGAACATCTTTGATTATTGAGGTTAAAGTAGAACATTTTATGATTTAAGTGCAGTTAGTTGAATAATACAATATTAAGGACTTCAAGAGCTTTACAATATAGAAGCTTGTCACAGTTAAAATAATTGAAAGATTAAGGTGCGGTCACTAATGACAATTCTCTGTGATTATATGTGAGGTTGTTTGAAGGACAATGTTGAATACCGGGAAGACGAAATTTTTCATATATATCTGAGGGTAAAGAAATAACTCTGGTTTGTATTCAACCTCTTAACTCATCAGATAAGCAATAAAAATTGTTGGCAAACACTTGGGTTTCTTGTAAAGTTAATTACATGTTAAGTTTGAAAAAATGTCTGGTAACCATTTCTGCCATTTGTGTTTCCTTTATTATGATGTTTTAGAGCTTCAAAGAAAAACCAGTAGGATTTAGAAAACATCTGAGGAAAGCAGAAAATCACTTAGGCTGGTGTCCCTTGGTGGATGTGTGCCTAGCTTCAGTGCACATCCACACTGTTGGAGTTACACAAGCCAGAGGAGAGCATGCCTGGCTTTTTGACATAGGGCAGACATGATATTTTGACCATCCTGGGTTGGCATGACCAGTTGTCATCACAAGGGAGCACTGTCCCTGCTGGCTCTATGGCATGTAGTGTTTGCAGCCAGCAGCAAGGCAGGGGCAGCCTCACACAGCTCTTGGGTAGGGTTAGACAGGTGGCCTTACTCACAAGAGAAAGAAGACATGTAGAGACCTTAGGATCATAGGAAAACAGGGCTAGGAGGAAGCTCAAGAGGACACCCAGGCCATCTGCAAGTCTGAAGGTGAAAATAACAATGCTTATGTTAAATATAGACAAGGTTTGTTTTTCAAACAAAGTGTTGGAGGTTCCCCAGCCTCTCTGTCAGCCTATTACCATACTTGTCCTATCCCATCATTAGGACATTTGGCCACTCAGAACAATTTAATCATGTTTCGGTTTTCAACTAACTGTCATTACATGGCTAATTTGCTTCAGGTGATAGAAAAAAGTTCACTTTAATTTCTTTTAGGTCAATGTACGAAGAACAGAAGTTAAAACTGACTAGCAAAAGAAAAAAAAATGCATTCATTTAACAAGTGTCCACATACAGCATTGTGTTTGGGTTTTGCTACCAAATATTGAATAAAATTGTTATATGCAAAACAGAAGCACATGGTCTTCATATAAAATAATGGTGCCACTACTCTGTGGCTTAGGAATGAAAGACACAACGAAGTCAGAAACTGATCAGGACAAAAGTCTCATTGTTCTTAGTGATTGATGAAAATCCATGAAAAAGTTTGATAATAGTTCCAGTGAAGATTATGGAACACCATTATAATTTTAGCTTTAAGATTTCAAGAGCAATCTATCAATGTCTTTCACAGTTAGTCTTCCAGAATACAGAAGAGATATTTCTTATTCACATGTTTCTATACACATCCAAATATATACACAAATATATACAAATATATACTTTGACCTTCAAATACAATACACTCATACAATACACAATACTGCCTTTAAACAAGTTCCATGCAGAGGAAAATATAACATTCATTAACTAAAATTTGTGGTTTCAGAACTACGTTTGTCACACCTAAACTCAGAAATATATTCTACCATACAGCCCGTGGTGGGAATAGTCAAATTATTGTATCTAATTTGTGTGCAAAAGACAGAAATGTTCTTATTAGTAGAGTAATATTGTAGACAACAATAAATGAAGACATAATATAGAAGTGTTGTATGTCATGTTCTGTCACTCTGGGTGACATGACCAATATTTTTTTCTTCCTATGTTTCAGTTTACCTGGCTGCAAAGTCAACATTATGATTTAAAATGCTTGAATTAATTAGATAAAAATCTACATATTAAAAACTAAAGCCAGGTCCAATATAAAACATAGGTGCCTACAGGTTAGGTCTATAGAGAATTTAACGATTGGTTTCTTCTGACTTTACTGGAGCTTACACAGAGCTTAAACAGGGGCAGCACTGCACACAGGTAGAAGCAGAAACCTAGCACTACAAGAAATGTTCTAATCAAAATGTTGTTAGGTTAGGGAGTGTCTGGGAAGGTTTGAGATCACAATTTTAGACTGACACGCCTTATATCTGAGACTTGCACGTTAGGGTCTAATTTGCTCTTTTCAAAATAGTCCTAATTACTATTTATTTATATTGTGGTTCTGTATATTCTCTAAAAGCAGGGTCTTCTTTTTTCTTAAACTATCTTCTGAATGATATTATATGATAGCATATGATTATGAATTGCACTTCATTAGCAAGTGCACATTTGTATCAAGGTTGGAATGTTTGAAAGTTAACTTCTATTCTTGGCCAAATTTTACTATCTCCGCCTGAAGAAAGATAGAATCGTAGAATCGTTTAGGTTGGAAAAGACCTTTAAGATCACCAAGCCCAACCGTTCCCCTAACCCTGCCATCCCACCACTAAACCCTGTCCCTAAGCACCTCATCTGCCTGGCTTTTAAATACCCCCAGGGTGGGGACTCGACCACTTCCCTGGGCAGCCCCTTCCAGTGCTTGACAACCCTTTCACTGAAAAAATTTTTCCTAATGTCTAACCTAAACCTGCCCTGGCACAACCTGAGGCCATTTCCCCTCATCCTATCACCCGATAAACATACACCTAAATTTACAAATACAATGCAGCTTTGTAAAATAGAAGCCATAAGATACTGAAAAAAATTGACCCTGTAACTTAGCATTTCAACTCATAAATTCAGCTGCAGGTATTATTCCTTTTTATGCATCATATTAGAGTTGCTAATAAAGAGTTGTGTCACATTAAAAAGCTCTGTATATAAGTAATGAAGCGTCAGTTTTTTCAGAAAAATATTTTCTTCTTCTACTCCTTAATTTATGCAGCAGAATGAGCCAGCAAGATAAACAGCCCACAAAACCAGGAAGACTTTAATACTATTTTCTCACTGCAACATCAAGCCATATTTCCATAGTCACTGTTGGTATTTGTAACTTATCACTGGAATGAAAAGTCAGACTGCCTTTTACAGAGGCAAAAATTGCAGGTGTTACAGGTAGAGTACTAAATAAACTAGTTCATTGTCTGCTTAAAAAATATGAAGGTGGTCCCATATCAATCATATGCTAGCTTGAAGGACACCTACAATAACAAAAGTTTTCCCAACATATAACATTTGATTTTTCCCTAGACATACTGCAAGGCATGCAGTATATAAAGTATTTCCAGGTCAATGTTATTAAATTTAAGAAAATTAACCATGTGGGACAACAGCAGGTAGAATTAGGGTCAGCATTTGAATTGATGCATATCTTTAATTACCAACTTATAAAATATTGATCTTTACATGGAAGAAAAAAGACAAGGTTATTTTACTTCACAAGAGTTAAAATATATAAAAATTTGCCTCCCTTCCAGGCCAGCAGATGTTGGAAAATTTTCAAGATTCCCTAAATTAAAGATGAGAAACCTGATGGCTGGAGAAGCAGCTAAAGTGCTGATCTCCTTTGGATCTGCAGAGTCCTTCCAGGAGTCCCTTCTACAACTGCCAGCAGAATCCACAGCTTTGGGTGAGGTGCACAGGCTCCTCTATCAGATTCGGTGAGAAGGACCAAAATAAACAGTGTACCAACTAAGAAACCACCCATACTCATCATCTAAAAATTCTGAGCACAAGGGAAGGTTTTTTGATCATGAGGGTATCAAAAAAACCAAGTTGCCAAAGCAAGGTTCATGCTAGCACATCCCTCCTTTTGAATCTTGTATTAATTTCACATCTCTTTTTAAAATGGCAGGTTAAGAGGGCAAATGCTGACAAGGGCGCTCAATAACTTTCATCCATGCTGAGAAAAATACTCAGTTGGAAAAACATAAGCAGTACCTGAATGCTGCCTAAAAAAATGGTCTGAGGCAAATGTAAAGTCTTTTCAAGGTGGCTTAAATGTTCTTCACAAGAGATTGCAATTATCAAAGTATTATACTTAGTACAAAAGAAAACAGGCTTTCAGGAAGGACCTAGCAAGTTGTCACCTTGAGGAAGTTCAGCTCAAGCTTTCTGATTAATATATCTGTAACACAGCCAATGCACAGGCCTTTGATAAATCTGATTATTACTGTATCAAATAAATGGCTCATTTATCAGCCTTTGTGTAGCTTGGCTGTGTTCACATACATGCCCATGGAAGATAATCACACAGAGCTTGCAACAAAATAAATTGGTTTGTTCTAGCTGGTGTAGTAATTAGGAGAAACTGGGGGAGGGAGATCAAAGGTTCACAGTGTAAGAAGTAGTGAGTGCTCCACAAAGGAAAAATAAAAACAAAATTATCCTGGCTGAAGCGTATTGTTCAAGTTAAATGCTTGCAATAAAGCAAAAAATTAATTTCTTGACAAGCACTCCAAAAAAAGCTAAAATACATATAAAAACATGACTGATCTCCTGGGTAATTACCAAAAGTAGAAGTAAACATTTGAATTTTTAAGATAGGCTCTTATAGGCATTTTTTACTGATGTCCATCATGTAACAAATCTCTCTGGGCAAGACTGTGGTATAACATTTGAGTATTTCCATACAAAGAAATGCCATAGTATGGCCTTCTCATTGCTCTACTGCTGACATATCGTGTATTGTGCTTTCATACTAGTTTCTGGTCTCCTTTATCCATGCACTGTAAATAGCTAAACACAGTAAAAGCTAAATGAAGCATGAAACTTAAACAAAAGCAAAATGAGAGAAGATGAATCAAGACCCCCAGGACACAGCAGCACAATCAAACGGGATGACAAATGGCTGAGGACTGGGTGTCAGTAGTCATCGTCCCTTGACTGAGACGGATACTCTATTTGCACAATCTACAACCGCTTTTTAAAGTTTTCATTGTATTAAACCTTTTTCTCTGCCAAGAGATTTCTGAGAGTCTATAAGCCACTCCTTCTCCAGGAGAATCTTGGTTTTGTAGTATCCAGTCCACATTCTTCCACACTTTTCATTCTAGTGAGATGTTTTGTCGAATTGCACTCATTCAACCAGATGGCTCAAATCCCTCTACCAATAACCCATTTACCTTGTTATTTATTACTGAACATCTGCAAAAGTTACCAGCAAAAAAATGGACCTGTGTTCAGCTATGTACTAGCTTTTGTGTGCTCCCACAACATTTAGAAACTAGTGCTTGCCTACAAAAGCAGCAAGTAGCGAAATGGCATAATGTTTTCCTTCTCCTGTACAGATTCTCTGTCTCCTTTCCCTCCCCATCAGTGAACCCAGAACACCATACTATTGGTTTTCTTCTTAGTATTTTTTTAAAAAAAAATTATTATCCTACTCATACTCATTATTGATATTTCACTGATTTTTTTCTACTGATTTTTGTGACAGATATACATTGCCGTCTAATAACCACCTTTTATAGGCTTATTTTTTAAAATGATCCATAGAAGATTTCACCACTTCTTCTGAACAGGATAGTGTCCTGACCAGTGTGACATTGTTCTTCCTGGAATACTCTTTTTGAGTATCTGATTGATATCTTAAACTTCCTCCACTTTCTGTTAATGTTTTTTTACTGCCTTGCCAGTATTCTGATAAAAGATTTCATTAAACTTCCTTTTTAAAAATAAAAAATGCATTTTAGGTCATATTCCTTGTGCACGGCATACATAAAATTTCAATACTCATTGAAATCATGAACACAATTGGAAATTCAGTAGTTACTCGTTGATAACTGGTCTGTTTGTCTCTCTTTCTGTAATACTAAAAAAAGGTGGAGATGAACAGAGCCTTAACTGTCGTAATGCAATGCGATGCAATTCAAAGATCCAGAATAAACACCCCAAGTTTATTCAGACTATCTTTGACCCAAGGCAGATAACTTGTAGTGAAACTGTCAGTAAATTTTCCACCCTGGAGTAGTCACTTTTCTTCTCTGAAAAACTGCTAATGGCCCCCAAATCCATAGCTTGGGCAGATCCACCTTCCTGCTGGGGCATGACTTCACCCAGCTCAGAAATTGTTATTGCAACTATATTTATGAAGTACGGGAATCCACTCTTGAAGTGCTCTGTTCCTTCATGTTAATGCCAGGAATAACAAAAGTGACTTTGCAGTGTAATCCTCTTTGATGTTGATCCAGAAGAAGGATATGACTGAATGGGACCCTTGACTTCTTTTGAGGTTCCTCTCAAACATTCTCCTTCTTCAGCTTTGGTCAGGTCCCCATTCCCTGCTGCCTCATAGTGGCACCTGGCCAAGGAAAGCATGCAACATCTGACACATCTGGTGTTCTCCTTGAATCCTTTCGCTGCCCAATGAAAAGATTAGGATGATTAATTAATGTATTATATCTCCTCAAAAAGATTCAAATCCCATGTTTTTCATACATAATGAATGACCAGTACCTTCACAGTAAACTGTCTTGCCCAGTCCTGGGATGATGGCTACGTGTGCAGAAAGCCCATAATGTACAGCTATGAGCGGGCTGCTGCAGTCCCTGCCTGCCACAGCCGGCTTTTTCCCAGACAGAAAGACTGCTTGCCCCCTTTCAAAGACAGTTTTAAGCTGGAGGCTCTCAAGTCTGAGAGACTACAGGTGAGGAAGATCTGTTTTGCTCCTAACACTAAGAAGGCAGCTCTTTGCTCTTGGGCATTTTTATTAGATAGAGATACGTGATCCCAAGGTGAGTTAGCACTGTGTTGTAACAGAGATATCTGTGCTGCTTCTCTGTTCACTTCACTCTTTCTGTTTCAGCTTCTCCTGCCATAGACTGTCAATTTCTGAAATGTGTTCCTCTCTTGCAGAACTTAAAAAGAAAGGAGTAAAGGCATGAGAGATCCCAGAAATTATCCCCAAATGGAAAAGCAAACTGTCTATCAGTTTGACAGAGGCTTGCAAATAGACAGAAAGTCTTAGCTGTTTCTTAAAGAAAGGTGAAAAATGTAGAAGAAATGTTTAGGCGCTATGCTAGTACCTTCCTTTGTGACAACAAGAGATTTAAAGCACAGCATATCGCATGTCACCACAGTGAACAGTAACCACACATAGAGATGCATTCAGCAAAACCTGTGAATGCCAGTGGTGCACCTTCTGATAGGTACCTGTTACGCATGAAGGCAGTGAGATATCATGGTATTAACATAGGCAAGTAGATACAGAGCACCAAATTTCTAAGATTAATAAATAATGTGACTTGAAACTCATGAAATCTAATAGCCAACAAGCAATGTGGCAGAGCTGACAAGCACAAGATAAAAAGAAACTTCTTGTTTTGAATGTAGCTATATAAAAATAATCTTTCACTCTTTGCCTGAATTTTCCTCTCACTGACCTGTACATTTCTGGAAATCATAGTGTGGTTAAATATTTAACTTTACAGGCATTTTAGCAGTGCTGGAAAATGAAGACAAATTACAAGCATTGGCAGCTATTTCATCCATTCATGGGGCCTGTAATGGAGAATGTTCCTGCATTAATTGCATATTCATGAATACCAAACCGCAGTCAGCCCCATGCACAGTAGATGTTCTCTATGCATATTGCCAGCATTAAGTAAATAACATATCTGTGGGATAAAATCTCTTTTAGGCAATACTAGTCACCAGCTGGGCATTTGCAGGTACCCAAAACACCCTGCACTAATAGGCGTGCACAGCATGTTGTCATGTATGGAATAATAAAGACATAAAAGCTACTTTGGTCACCTTTGATTTGGTACTTTGTTATTTCTTTTTTTAAACCACTCTTAAAGGAATCAAGTATTTGTGCTCTGAACTCTTGGGAAGGCCATATAAGCCAGCATTTCCATTTCTTTCTGCAGTGTGGTGTCTCTTCCTTCCCCTCCCTCTCCAAAAAACCACAAGGTCCAGCTAACTAACTGATGCCACAGACTGCCCTGCCTTAATTGTTTAGGTTAACACAGTGTAGATCTTTTTTTGTTTGTTTGTTTTGTCCTTTTTTTTATTTATTTTTTTTGGACAGGCATTTTAGGGTGACAAGAAATGCTAACGTTTGAAGTGAGTTCAGTAAGTATTTGAGCAATAAAAAGATTACATTTTCCTTCACTTCTCCACATTATGTGCGCTATTTGGGGGTTGTTGCCTTTATGCAGGCTCAAATTGATCAGAAGGTTTATAAACTTTACCAATAATTACCAATGATATTGTGCAACACTGTCACTTTTATTATTGCCTTCATATGCAGTCTGTAAAAATCCTGTTATGCTACTAGAATTAAGTGACAAAATAATGACCCTCTAATTCTGGAGTAGTATTCAACTGCCAGCTCAACCAGCTTAAGGCAGGTTTAATTTCTAGGTATTTATCTATCTATCTATCTATCTACCTATCTATTTTTTTATATTTACTCTAGAGTTTTACAGATTTTCACTGAGGTATGTAGCCTCTCCCTTCTCAAAAGTATCAAAAACTTGGGAAAACTGGCAAGCTCTATAATGTGACCTGGATGATAAAATAACTATCTTATCTTACAGTCTGGAGAAACTTTAAGCAGCCTGTAACATGCGCTGTGGAGTGTGGGTTTCAGCAGGAGAGTTCAGTTAAGTCAGAGCGGATACGCAGTGGTGTTAAAACTGGCAGTAGTTAGTATCTGTGCATATAGCTACCATAACAAAATACTCATTTTGTTTAAAAGCATGGATTGCTTTCATGCTAACGCCTGGCAAAATGAACATGAAACACATACGGTGTTTTCCTGAATTTCTGTACTAGTGACTGTCTCTGCTATAAAGTACTGTGCATCTTAAATGCTAAAGATAAGCATGCTTTAGCAGTATTTCATAATGAACAAGATAGATCTGACATGGCAGGCAGAAAGGATTTCACAGATTAAATTTCACTTAGATATCAGCTGAGAGTTTATTTTTCCTTTGCTCATTTTTTTTTCCAAATAAAATTATTTTTAATTATATTTCATTAAGTTATTTCTAAAGGAAAATAAAAACAGTTTCTGCACAGGCTTAGCTATGCACTATAATTCAAAAATAAATATTTAGAAAAGAAATTAATTTTTCTTTCTTCTTCTATAAAGGTTTAGCTCTTTGATCTTCAAAGTATCTCACTTCAAAATAACTCTGTAAATTATATCTCTTGTTCTTCTAAAATTCACTTCCATGTAATTATTTTTTTTCACAGGAACTGTTTGCAGGTCCCTGACACTGAAATGCATGTGATGCATTGCGAAACGGATTTTACGTATTCTTTAAATTTCGTTACTTTCTATCCAGTGCTGATGAGTGGGTTCCAAAACAGTCTAAGTAATTAAGGAGTGTAAGTGCATGTTCAAAGATGACAAAGATTCAGAGCTGTTTATTGAGGGATAAATCCACAAAAGAACTAAGGAAGGCACAGAATTAGGTGTCTAAATCAAAGCACAAAAGGTCACTGATCTCCTAAAGCCTTTTTTTTTTTTTTTTCTGCTGTGACTGAACTGCAGTCTTTCTGGTAGTGGGCTAATATGGGACTACCTTTAGTTTTGATGACAGAGACAAAGACCTGATGGCAGACTGGTAGAGTTTTAAAGGGCATTTTTGATAGATTAATCACACAAGAAGATTGAGATCTGTAGACTTCACTGGCTGGCAAAATGCCATTCTCATTTTTTTAAGAAGCTTGAAGAAAATTGGTTCCCAGAAGTTAGGAAGAAAAAGATTCAGATTTCACCCTGTGCTCTGCCGGAGCCTTGGACAGCAGCAAAGGACTTTCCTGTTACAGCTGGTCCAAACTGTGCCATGAGGTGAGAGGAGCTGGGCTCTGTTTATGCCTCCCTCCTTGCCTAGTCTGCAATACCAGCAAGCTAAATTTTACTTCTCTCTCACTTCTTTTGCCTTCGAGGTCAACAAAAAGATGTTGACCCTCAGCTCTCATGTGCTGAGTTTTTTATAGATAACCTAAAAACTGGTTTCGAGCTAAAACTCCATTAAGGTAGGGATTCTCACCAGCAGGGTCATCAACGAGTTGTATTATGATTTACCAGCCCAGACCCACCTGCTTTCCACCAGAGCTGAGGTCCTCGGTGCTGTTATCATGCAGAACCGCTAAGAATAAGCACAAGAGAAAGAGCAGGAAATGTGCTGTAAATTTACATAACACTGAAGTTCCAATTACTCCCTTAAGTTGTTTTCAGAAAAGTAAACTGAATTCTGATAACATCTCTAAGATTGATGACAACATTATCTAAGCATCTATATAAGAGTTTGCTATCTATATTTTCTTTACCAGAAGGTATTGATTTTATAACTGTATTGTCCCTATAGTTAGATTTTTCTGAGACAAATTTTTAGTTTCTTAATCAGACAGAATCAATATCTGTTCCAGCACATTCAAAAAGAGCTCATCTTTGACATTTTCTGGAAAAGGCTGTCATTATTATAGCATATATTAATCAAAGGGTGATAAGAAGATTCTGGACAACTGTTTATGGCAATATTTTGTCTACCTAAATAGACTCCGATTGTGAAAATATCTATATGTCTTAGTAATAGTTTTATTATGTGGACATGAAAAGGAGTACTTGTGTGAAGAATAACTTTGGAAGCTTTCTGCCAACCAAAATCTATCCATAGAATGAACAGGAAGGGCAGAGCACTGAGTGACACAGAGTTTATGAGAATTTTATCTTTTTAAATTCCTGTTTCTTGTAAAATTGCTGAAATTGTCTGCTCTCTCAATCACTGATTTCAGACCCCTCTTTTGCACCCTGTTGATAACCTACCCAGGTAGTCCTACTGTAGTCCTTAAAGAAAACTATGCTGATCATCTGAGGAGGAATGGAGAAATGCCCAATAAACTGTTTTTCAGATACTTACTGATCACAGGAAGTGGTAAAAACTCAAATTAGCCTTTGAACAAAACTCAAGTAAAAGAAAAACGAGTGGTATCACCATGGGGAACAGAGTGTCCAAGAAGTCTGTGCAAGGGCAAAAAAAGTAGACACTTTCCAGACACCTTCTTGCAATGGCTTGTTCCCATTGCTTTGGTAAATTAGTCCTGGCTATTGTGGAATGAGAGGTGTTTTAATCCTAAAAGCTTCTTCCTTTGCAAGTAAAGATGATTCTTATTTTTTAGAGAAAATCACAACTTTTTCCATTACATAAACGTTTTTGTCATACTTGATTTTGTCCAAACAGGACTTCTATATAAATACCTTTCCAGGTTACCAATTAGGTACCAGTCTTATTTCCTGAGAGCAGCAGAAGTGAAACTCTGCCCATTGAATCACCCCATTATTAAAAGGTATGGGTTTTTTTAAGAAAGAAGACTGGATAGGTAGTATAAATTCATTAGATCACTGTATGCAAAACCCAAGCAAAAATACTAATAACTCCTAGGCATTAGAAGGTATGAATTAGAAGATCAAGCCTTTTTTTAATGTCTTTTATCTGTATTAGTATGATATAAATTTTTTATTCTATATTTTCAAAGAACTTTGAAATAGTTGAAAATGAAAACAAGTTTGTTTCCTATTTGGAGAAAAAAAGGAGCAGACTCTTAGGATCATCTTGTGTATACTGAAGGTTTCCTTTTACTATTATCTAAATGTTTGTGTGGCATCTTGAAAGTGGAATACATTGTATAAATATCTTAAATATCATCAGTTTCATGAGGATTCACTTTGTTCCTGTTTTTTTTTCAAAGCAGCCACTTGCCACCTGGAAACTCCTAGCATTCAGCTGCGTTCAGGAAATTTTTAGGCAGGTGTGGTTTCTGTCAAAATATTCTCATGTAGCTGTTGTTAAATGTAATGCAAACTATAACAATAACTGTTTCTGGAGGCTTTTTCTTCTGAGAAACATTTCATCTGAAGCAATATTAGGCTTAATGTCAGTAGTTAGGAATCCTGACCCTGAGCAATGCATGGTTAAATACCTATGGGTACTTGTACCTGTCAGTATTTTTGTCCCTACTTTAAAATTGTACTCGCTGTGGTTGCCAAACTGTGAGGGCCACTAAAGAAGCCAATTTTAAACACCAACACTTGGATATTTCCTGCAACTTCAGAAAAAAAATTAATTACAGTTTGAAATCGCTAAAACTGGGGAAAGACCTGGGGAATACTCAGGAATATGTTGAGCCTTTCCTATATAGCTTCAAATACAAAAATAATTATTGGAAGGCCTTAGCTTCACTCTTTTCCCACATGAAAATCATTCTATGTATGTTTCATTATTTTTCTACTTAATCAGTGAATTATTATTATAATGAAAGCCTGGCTAGAAATAAATAGGGATTTTAAGCAAATAAACACCAAGAGATGACCTCCAGACAGAAAGCTCCTAATGTGCATTTTGCATTACCAAGTGTGCCTACTTGATAGTGTTCGTCTTACCTTTTGCAGGGAGTTATCTTTCTACCTTCTCCCACAGGTTAGGGAGGACTGCACAGAGGAAATAATGATATCTGTGGGGTTTTGGAGATGGAATACCATTTTTTCATGAGATTGTCTCCAAAATACTGGAGGCTGTGCTAATCTAGTCACTCGTTCCCATGGATTCTACCTAACTTTTCTTCTCTGCTTCCACAGTTACATTTTCTCTTTTTGCTCTATTTAATTGTGTTTAAAGGGGATTTTTAATGTTGGGTTTTGGTTTGGGTTTGTTGGGTTTTTTTCATGAACTCACTGCTGAATGTCCTTGTTATCATCTCCCCACACCCTTCAAAACAAGACAGATATGCCTGACTTAACCTTGCAAGACTTTGAACTGGCTCCTTCACTTTTATCTTTCATTTCTCTCAATTAGCTTAACACATGAGTGGGTCTAGGAATAGGAAGGAAAAAAGAGCAGTACAAAAAGGCATAAGCAGAAGTAATCTCTGCACTTATCCTGCTTAGGCAGCTCCCCAGTGTATTCTGATCTCTTGATCACTGAAGCAACTACTCACCTCTATAGCCTTGTAGTCCAGAAAATATGGCATTGCCTTTTCTTGCAGGAGGCCACAAGCTTTGCTTTGAGGTAACCAGGGACTTTTTGTGGTATTATATTATTTGGCTGTACAAGCAATTGTCTAATTCTTACTGCTATGTTTAGTCTGAAGATCTGGAATACTGTTGAAGGCTACGTACACAGCATGGGATGACAACAGAGGACTTGAAGGTGCAGGCACAAGATATTACTGGATGTCTGAAGGATATAAAAAACTGTCAGTCAGCTGGTGATCAGCAAAGGAATACAACCTTGAGAGCTGGGCAAACCCAGCTTTAGAAGTAGCAAGGAGGCTGCAGAATACGTACTCAATGTATAGCAAAACTTCACTTTATATAGAAAACTGGGATGTAGCATGGGACTGCAAACCTGTGATGAAAAAGAAAGATATAGAGCATACTGGCAAACACATCAAAATGTCTCTGGGATGGGTGCTGATGACACCTCATATCTCCCCAGCAGGCAGAGGCCATCTGCCAGAAATCCCAGAGATGAGTATAGCGCCAGAAGAGAAGGGGTAGGTACTGGAGCATTTAATCTGAACTATGGAAGTGTTAGTGTCATTTCAATCAGACAAATAATGGATTAAGCTGTTGAGGCTCCAGTTAGACTAATAATAAATTCTTGACTCTGCATACACAATGTCTTGCTTTTGCCCCCCCCAAAATAATTTGAATGTAACAAATCGATGGGAACTCAAGCAGGCTGTTTTGTTGCTTGGATGCTACAAACTGGTAACACCTCTTGATGGTAGCTTTGGCAATCAGGCTGTAAACAGGTTTATTGATGTGACAAGGACTATATTCTACCTGTAACTCACTACAGGCACACAAGGAGGCGGCTAGTCCTCAAAATAGGCAAGAGTTTTAGACAATTGAACATCCAAATATTATTTCTTTGCACTACACAGTACCTGTGTCTTCCTTTTTGTGCTGACAACTACATTTTTTTCTCTCATGGAAGGGTGGAGTCAGTAAGAAAGAATAAAAGGCAAACTGTATAACTACTTTCAAAAGTGTTATATGACTGACAGAGAAAAAGAATTGTACTCTCAATTGTAAAGTAAACAAGTATTATTAGAGAAAGGAAGAGAACATAACCATACCACTATTCTTATACTGGTAGTGTAATTCCTATCCTAGCCCTTGAAAATTATGCCTGGTTTCAGATTGCTTGCGTATCAATGTCATTATTTTTGCCTTTCTAGCTAGTATAGGGAAACCTGAGATTAAGAAAAACCTCCATTTGTTTTGTCACAGGTTTAATCTTTGGTGAAGAATCTCATGCCTCTCTTCTAATTATTAATTTCTTTTATCAGTTTATTGGTCAAACTCTTCCAAGTGGGGCCCTATCTGTAAAGCCACTTTGCCTTCTGAAGAAGTGGTGCCACTGGAGAGTTTGATCATCTGCAAACTGAGACTGCGAATGCTCACTGGCAGGGGGGCTGCAGTGTTAAAGAGCAGCAGCTGACACTGATTGAGAGGAAAAGCAACACCAACCTTCATCAGTCTTTTCTTAGCAACAGCAGAGGGCTATAATTGTTATTTCAAAGGAAAGTGCTGTATTAAGCAATCGTATCGGGAAAGAGAAGCAATATAATCCACCGTAGTATTACTGAGTTACCTTTCCACCATTTTACAAGGAACTTACTGGAACATTTTGCTTCTGTCCTTTGGAAAAATGTTAACAGCATCTTGATTACTTTTTCTATGTCTGATCCCTTGAACTGAAGATGAGCTTTTTACAGTGAAAGGTGGTTTTGAAACGTTTTCTTGTTAACATTTGTCCTTTTGAATTAAAAACAAACACAAAAAAAGGCAAGTCAACATATCATGGAGTGCTACACAGATTAAATTTGCATTAATCTTAAAAAAAAAAAAAAAAAGTCGTTGAGAATGAAGGCCTTGAGAGAAAACCAGAAAGCCACAAATGTGTGAATTGCTCAGGATTTTTCTATCATCAGATGCCTAAACCATAATTGCAACAAATGGATGCCTCCCACATACCCACATTTATCTATTCCTTAAAGTGTAGAAAATTCTCCAGATCTTTTAGGATAACATTCCTTTCAGCTTCAAAATACTCATATGAGCTATCATTTGTTTGGAAAATATTATCTTAATAATCCAAGAAATATAGTTTTACAACACAAAGCCCCAATTTGCTGTTTTCATCAGAGGAAAAAATATAAGCATCAGCAAAAATAATAATTAAAAAAAAATATTCAAAATATATGAGAATTCAAACATGACAGCATATAATGAACTAAGTTCTCCAGATTAAAGTTTTGAGAACATTAATGCATACTATGAATGCCTACAGATGTACATGACAAAACACCTTAGTAGATAACTACTTTAATCTTATTGTTGTCGTTGTGCTAAAATTGAAACTTTTCCTTCGGAGGAGACATTTTGTTTTCTAGCATAGATAAAACACAGTATTTAGGTTAACAGAAAAAAAATGTAACATTTACAATTTAAATAGAAAAATCGTTTAATGAAAGAATTATTTAAAAATTCAAACTGTAAAATGGGACTGTACGTTTTCATTTTCATTTTTTAAATTTTAGGATAAATATTAATAAAATTAAAATTTTTCTAAAAAAACTTTTATTTTTGACAAATTAATACACGTAGTGAGGAGCTTTGTATCACGAAAATTTCCAACTCAGTGTTCTCTGTGTGTGTTGTGTAGATGCATATCCCTATATTTCAACAGGTTCATGAAAACCTGATGAGGACTTTGGTTCTCTTTTAACAGCTCTGATCTGCAGTGCTGAAGTTGCTACCAGCTTTGTCATTTACTGCAATTAACAAAGAGTAAGCAGTTTAAATGCCACTATTCCCTTTTCAGGTCAGTGTGGCATATTTTTTTAAACAATACTGCTTTTTACTTTAGCATTTCTACATTAAGTAAACAAGATAGTGACCAATGTGAATCTGAATGTACCTATTCCTTAGTACTTCCACATTTAACTCCTATTGATTTCTGTGGATTTGGGCACAACTGTTGGGAACATGTGCTGAACACAGGATTGTTATTGTTGTGCTCACCCAGGCTAACATTTAAACACTTCCTCTAGCTCTCTACCCAGTTTCAAGATATCTGAACAAGGTAATTTAAAGTTATTGGTCTCTGGGCATGTATAAGTAATTCAGACTGTAAAGTTCTAACACAATATTTAAAAGAAAAAAAAAGAGAAACAAAAAAGAAAAGAAAAAATGTTCTGCAAAACACAGTTATGTTCCATGTAACTGTGTTTTAATGCCCTTTTTTCACTTTTGATTAAAATTATACTTATGTGTCTTCTGATACTTCTGATAATTGTAGACTCTCATGATTCCAAATTCCTCTGAATTTAACTTGCCTATTTTGAATGAACTAGGACTTTAAAAATATTTATTTATATATATATTTTTAATATACTGCCAAGGCTTATCTTCCTACTGTATCAATCACAAAATAAATACAAAGCATCGGTCATCATAACACTAATAAACTTCAAATACCAATGTAGTAAATGAAAGCTTATTTTATAACAGTGGAGAGCATCTGTTCTGTGGTGATGATATGCAAATTTTAGACATAATAAATTAGATAGAACACAAATATGTAATTAAAATTAACCTCTGGGTCTTTTACACAACACTTGCATAATTAGCAAAAGCTGAACTTAGAAGTCTCTTACTGTAATTAACTTTAACCTATTATAAAACCTCAACTCTAAACAGCATTTTTGTTCTTCATTAATATGCACATCTCTTATTGCATGTACATCCCACATTGTTTGCTCCATATATTTTCACACTTGGCAGTATGAATATTCTCCCTGTACCCATTCTAATTAGAAAGGATGCTTGAGACACCTGATAATGAGCTCAAGTCTCCATGGGTTTGAGTTCATTCTGTATTTCAAAGCCGATTTCACATATGACATAAATTGCTATCCATATACCTTGACAAGAGCAGAACATGCTTATAATGTGTAGAAGAAACAGGGAGATGTCTTGCATACATCTCACTCGTACTGTGTCTTGGTAGTTCTTTAGGACCACATTTCACTGAAGTTCCATAGAAATGAATGTCCCTTTGAGACAGAGCAGTGAAGAAATGGAGCAAAGCGCTTCTTTCAGATTGATCCAACAGTCATGCCTCCAGTGAAAAGACATGAAAGAACAACCTGAAGGGCATTTTAATAAAAACATTTGGAAGATGATGAACATGAAGTTACAGTACATGCAGGCATTCCCTCTGACCAAACGTTCTACCCACTAACTTATCTTTTAAAAAAGGGAGTCCATGTCCCAGTTCCTGATTCAGAAATAAGTGTACCTAAAAATAGGGTTGGGCAGGAGGTGGG
Source organism: Gorsachius goisagi (assembly GCA_018403395.1). Classification (NCBI taxonomy): domain Eukaryota; kingdom Metazoa; phylum Chordata; class Aves; order Pelecaniformes; family Ardeidae; genus Gorsachius; species Gorsachius goisagi. Next base: position 144,207 of record BOSO01003372.1, read on the forward strand.
AAGATCATCATTTGTATAATGTTGCACTTGATTTTAACAACTGAAACAGAGACAACATAGAACAAATAAGAACATGAAAGGCAAATACACATTACACAGCTTGGCAAGGAAATGATATCTTACCATTACCGTATTCAGGTACTTTCAAGTACTTGAAAAATTTCACAAGTTCAGGACCTTCTGCAAACTTTAACTACTTAAGCCTTACCAATCAATTATAAGTAATAGCTCTCTCCTATAAGTAAAATGGAACAATTTCTAAGTCAAAAGTTTGAAAGGATTTGCTGAAGTATACACAAAAAATAATATTTTACTGGTAGTTCAATGCTATTAAATAAAATTATTTCCATTTTGCTTTCACATCACTATAATAATTTTTATATGACTAGAGGAAGCAACCTGAGGTTAGGAAATTTGGTATGAAGTTACACAGTTACTCCTACAATAAGAAGTGATAAATCCAGCTCAGCCTTAAGAAGTGATGCCAAAAAATAATTTCCAAGACTACCTTTTGACTTATTAATGTTTTTGGACAGTTGTGTCTTTTCTATTCATGTTACTGGTGTTAATTTTAATGAAATTTTACCGGCCTGTAATATCATTTGATAATCCTTCTACATGGAGTTTTTGTTCTGATGTGCTGCTAGATAAGTAAAATAGAATAAGTGCATAAAATACATCATTTACTTACCTGTACATTTCTTATCAGAATGGAGTTGTGTACCTCTATTCATTAGAATACTCTTAAATTTTTTTGTTCTGATGAACATTAATTCTCAGAAGTGTCAAATGCTGAATAGTAAAAAAACCAAAACAAACCAGAAACAAAAACCCAGAGTTGATTCTGAGAATAAAAGTGAAGATACATTATTCTGCCTTTGCTGAACATGTATGTGTTTATTTCAGTGAGAATCTCCAGCACCTTACTGAAATGTGGAAGGACATGACTCTCATGTGTTAAGTATATCTTTCCTCAATACCATAAAAATATGTTCAGACTTGGCTAAATTATGAGTTTCTAGAAATCATATAATCAAGAAATGCTTTTTAAGTTTGGAAAATGCATGTATCTGCTACATGGGTTTGAGGTATGCTGGAGGACTGGTGTTATCATTATTCAGCCATCCATTCAATAGCAATTTTGTACTTGAAATTTATAAATAGAGATTTTCTTCTGATTATATAAAACTCCCCTTTGTTTTAAAGGATTTCACATGCTATAGTACCTGTAGTATACTCTGCCTGTCTAGTTTTTATTAAATATCAATACAGCAGCATGAGGTTTGTCAAAATGACCTTTTCTTTTTATTGTCAATATATAGTTTTAGAAAATAGAAGTCTGTCTTTTTTGAAACATAAATTCATCTTTCTCTTCTTTAGTTTTCATAAATCAAATAGGGTCACGTTACTCTGAAGGAGGTAAATGAGAACGTAAGGAAAATGAAAAATAATTTTGTAAAGAGGAAAATGGTATCTTAATTAACTTAAAGAGCTAAAGTACTCAAAGGTGCAACTTCCAAATTTTATAAGGATATATGACTTGGTACAGTATACAGCAGTGTACAGTAAAAGAATATCCCTAATTTATATCCCATTGAGATGTTGGTGCAAGAATCTGATATTTTGTGAATGTTGACCCCAAACTAAAATATAACTATTTAAAGCATTTTTACTGTCCTTTTCCCAACTATATCATATTTATTTTGGAGCTTTCAAAACCCCTGAGGATAGTTTTAATTGCTCCCACAAAAGTGATACCAAACCCTTTTGTTTGGACACCAGCTGAATCAGAAAAGCACTGTTAAGTTCTTCTGCTGAATCACAGGACTAAGCGAAATCAAATAAACTTCAGGGGTAGCAAAGAATTACCCATTGACTTGGATTGACTCGTGTGCTTTCATTTGAATTTGGCTTACTTTATGCCCTGTAAAATGGAAAATTCTCTAGGAGATGGTGCTTGTTCTGAGCTCGTAAGCTCTCTGACAGTACATGCTACTTTTTTCTCTTTTTAAGACTGTGTTTAATGTGAACAATAATTTAGCTATCCTTCTCTGTGTTCAATAAACTGCTATTATCATTAGAAATAATTACATCCTAGTTTTTTTATCAGAAATTTTTCTCAAACGTTTATGTGTATGAAAAATTGTTAAAGAAAATTTGTTTCTTCTTGAAAGTAATTATTTACCAAAGCAGGAACTATTATTGAAAGAATTAAGTTTAAAAGCAAGACTCTGTAATCGAGAGAGCTCTGGTATTAGCTGGTTTGCATTTACAATTAAGTTGAAATAATTGACTATTTTAAGCTGTTTATTTCCTTTATGTGTCAAGATTATTACTTTAGGAAAGGTAAATTTTCTCATAAACACTTGAAAAACTATAAAACCACCAAAGCACTGAAAAGACATTCTGTACCCCAACACACAGGAAACAATTAATTCCAGTGTATGACTAATGATACTCACCCAGAGTAAAGAAGGCCTTGCTCAATCAAAATCATATTAAATCCATAATGTGGTTTTGTTTGTCTCGTTAACTCTGGATGTGAGAACGAAAAATGCCCAGTGATACCTAAAACAGTCAATGCTTATGTTAATTAAGACACTTTGAACTTCCGCACGGTAGACTTCTACAGCTCAGCTTGTCAACCCAGGCTCCCTTAACAATGAGTGGAGAACAATTGGTAGTTTTGATTTATCCAGTTTATTTTAGAGCTCAGCATGAGGATGAAATCAAACATGCCTTAAAAGTGGCTTTTTCACCCTAACTGTCATGAAGAGAATGTAGATAGATATCTGAAGGGGAAATGTACACGTTCAACCATGTGGATCCATCAGGCATGTTAAAAGACCATACCCAAAAGTTTTGGAAGATAGTTTCTGCAGTTCAGAGAACGAATATAATTGAATAATGACATCAGTTACATAGGTGCATTGTTTCAGTGTGACAGTTTTTGTTTGGTTTTTATAAGCATTCTTTTGTAAACAAGTTATAGGAATCCATCTCAATGCTATGAACTATCATCATGCAATTCTGCAGCTCAAAATAATTCCTGAGCTAATTTCAGGTGAACTCCAGAGCCTTAAATTGAAGGGTAGGTTTCCAACAGAAAATAAGGGTGAAACTGCATATTTAATCAGGCTATCTACCAGGCAAGCAAGAAACAGTGTTTAATGTGAGATAAACTGTGATCACTTGCATGAATAAAAATAATCTGAATACACATTTATTGTCCCTGAATCCAAAGACTGATTCATTATAAATTAGCTCTATTGATTAGCCATGCATATATTTAAGCTTTTGTGCTATTGTTAGGGCTTGTGCAGCAAATTACTTATCTGGACATTGTTTAGCAATTCTCCGAGGACTAAGTGTGTTTATATGATGGCAGAATTATCCATTCTCAGTCATTATTTTCTTATGGGTTAACTTTTCACTCTGTTCCCCCCGCTCAGTGATCAGAAAGACTTCTCACTTACTGACAATGTAGCCTCTGACACCCGTGACCTACTCAGATTTCTATTAAGTTTCCATCAAGTAAAATTCCTTCTAGAACTGACCATATGATGGCTTAATATTATTATTATCTTACACAGAACATTGGTTAAGGGCTCCACAGCACTGGAGATGGTATTCTTTCATTATGATGGTCTCTTTAATTTTGTATTTCCTCTATTAACTTACCTCATACTGGACTCTAAATGAAAGCTATTCTTAGTTCTATTTTTTTCCCAAAAAGTTATATATAATGGGATGTTTTAAGAAAAATCCAAGAAATAGTCAGACTTTAATTTTCAATAGTCTCAGAAATGTCAAATATAGCAATATAAATCTTGTAAAGCTCTTTCTCTAATAACTATTTAAATGCAGAAACAAAATGGATTTTTGAATTATGAACTCTGTTTTGATCAGCTATTGAAATTCTTCTGGTCTGTGCTGCAAAAGCATAACAATGAAACAGGAAGATGGATCATGTCTGGACCAATATGCAGTTTTTGGTTGTCAATGTCTTCTAATTCAAAACAGTGAAGAGAAGTGCTTATCTTCAGTACAATGTTGTAATAGAGAACAGCTTATCTTTAATATTAGGTAAGAACTGTGCATGCTTCAATTGGTTAGAGAAAGGATTTACAAGTAAATAGTAGTGAAAATACTGCAACGGTTTTAATTTAGAGCACCTTCTTTTCCAGTTTCTAGCCTCTGCCTTTACTTCATAGCTCTAAACATATTCTAAAGTTGTTGTACTGATAGTATTGGAATCAGGAAAAACAAACGTATTTGTTGTGGTTAAACCCCAGCCAGTAAATAGGCCCCACACAGTCACTTGCTCACTCCCCCGCTCCTGGAGGTATGGGGGAGAGAATCAGAAGAGTAAAAGTGAGAAAAGTCATGGGTTGAGATAAGAATAGTTTAATAATTTAAATAAATAAAGTAAAACAATAATAGTAATGGTATTAAAAAGAATAAGAATTAGAATAAGAATAAAGAATATACAAATCCAGTGATGTGCAATGCAATTGCTCATCTCCTGCTGATGGAGCAGTCCGTCCCTGTCCCATCCCCAAGCAGTGATCGCTGCTCCCCCACCAACTCCCCCCAGTTTCTATACTGGGCATGACGCCATATGGTCTGGAATAGCTCTGGGACCAGTTGGGGTCAGCTGTCCTGGCTGTACAGCCTCCCAGCTCCTTGTGACCCTGGCAGAACAGGGGAAGCTGAAAAGGCCTTGGCTTAGGGTAAGCACTGCTCAGCAACAACTGAACTATCCATGTGTTATCAACAGTCTTCTCATCCTACATCCAAACCACAGCTCTGTGCCAGCTACTAGGAAGAAAATTAACCCTATCCCAGCTGAAACCAGGACAATATGTGTCACATTTGTCCTTAGGGAATAATCAAAATCCAAACCAACAAAGAAGGTTTGCACTTACTGGTTTTAATAGGTGTTAAACTCATTGAACACTATGAAAAATCAAAAGCTCTGAAAACCAGACCATTTACTCCAGAGTCTAAAATGAATTTAGGGGTTATAGTGAAGGCTTTAGGATTCAAATTAATTTAAAATTCTTTTTTTTTTTTTTTTTATATCGGACCTTAGTCATTGCTCAGAGCTTGGCTTCTGCAAAGGTTAAGTACATACACTGCTTTACTTTCAGAACTCAGGTGGGATTTCTATGAATAAATCTATATAAGTGTATAATGTCTTCAGGATCATGAAATAAACTCCAAAGACCTGTAAATATGCTAACACAATTGGAATTTTAAGCATTGTCTCTTAAACTTCAATACATATTAATCATAAATGTCTTTGTATAACTCAGACCTTTATTTACTGGCATTTCTTTGGACAAGTAAAACCTCAAAAACCCAATTACATGCTAAATTATTTTATACTACTTTAGTAAGCTGTCCAGATTTGAGGGGCAGAGTTCCTGTTGGTTTTATGCAATGACACTGAAAATGACTGATGTCTGATTTATGAAATGTATTTCCATTAATCCATTAATGGGATTTAAATCCACTATTTTTTCTATTACATTACCTATATAGATTCATTTATTCCTTATATTGACATTCATATGTTATATATATAATGCTTAGCACATGTTCTTGATACATGCTGCACTTGTTTAGAAACCACAATTAATCAAATCTGATGTTTTAATGAAGACAACGTTACATGTTTATTTTTACTATATCCTGATGACTTTTCTATGGCCTTTTAGAGATCTGAAAATTCCCTGCCATTTCACAACAGAAAAAACATGAACAGTGTTTTCTTTAAACCATCCAGTTTTCTATTTCAATATTTGTCTGGTAGAGGAAACATGCAGCTATGTATTTCTCTTCTCAGAAACCTGTTCATTTTTAGCTACCAAGTCATCACAATCTCATACTGAGACTTACACACAAGTATTTGAAACCTGTTAAGCCCCAGCCTGAAATTTCAAAGAAATACTTCCCCATGACTTTAATAAGCTTAAAATTAGGCTTAAATTGTAAAAGAGGAAGAGAATGACTTCAAGCAGACTGGGGATTTTGAAGCTATTAAGAATCTGAACAATAATAAAATTTTTTTAAAAAAAAGAGAGACACAATTTTAGGCTGTTCATGGGCAAATGTCTCATCAAAGAACTCTTTTCAGATGTTTCCCAAAGGGATATTTGGAAACTGTAGTACTAGGTTAATTTACATTAGAGAGGGCAAAGTCTTTTGAATATATAGATAGAACAATGTTGTTGTGACAGAAATCTGGACACTTCTATCTAGTAGAATTCATTTTGCACTAATCAGGCTTCCTTAATCATTTCTAAAAATCACAACTGTTTTGTTTTCCTTGTTAATTTTATCTGCATTTGTTTGGTGGGAATATGCAATAAATTATGTAAAGACACTTAGTACACTCAGTAGCTTTCAAGACTACTTTTAAAAAGTAAATGGAAATATTACACATATTCCAAAAAAGAATAATACACATAGGTAGAATAAATTAGTATTCTAATACTGGTATTTAATAATATGCAGTAACAACATGCTTTTTAACACACACAAAAAAGAGAGCTATACAAATACAAATCTCTGAGGGTTTTAGTTCTTTGAGTTTTACAGTTTATGGATTGATAGTGCAAGCTATTTCTGCATATATGTATTTCTCATTTATTCTGCTGAGTAAAAGCCATTAAAAGTTGTTCTGCATATTTTTCAAAGTTATACTATATAAGGGTTGTGGAAAGAAAATAGGTCACAAAAGAAGAAAGCAGAAGTTAAAAATCCTTTCCTTACCACTAACAATGAAGAGTGCATAACACATTTCTGGCAGTATTTCATGACAGTTAAGTGTCTTCTTTTAATGGTTGGGAGGATGGGGGCAAAGAGGGTGAGGGAAAGAGGAATTAAGAGAACAATTTCTAACAGCTTTTTCTCTTTCCTGTAAACTCAGATGTTCTTTGTCAACAAGGATTACAAAAGTACCTGTATATCTCCCTGAAGCAGGACCCCAGGATACCAGTTGCAATACAGACTTTTTAAAAAAGACTATCTCTGTTGACCTTTGCTTTCTACATGTCCTGTGTTTTTCGCCTTGTTTGACTCTCATGCTGGTTTTGAATAAATTACATTTTTGTCATTTCTCCACTTTCTTTTCCATTTTCCAGACTTTATTCTGCCCACTTTTAATTTTGCTATATGTAAAATAAAAGAATGATATAAGTAAAAAATACAGCAATTAAACTTTTAATAAATTAAATGTTCTAGAGCATTAAAGTGTCAAATTATTCTTCACACATACCTGCACTTACAGGAACCTTGCAATACAACTGCATTTTTAGAGTAAGTCTTTCAGCCTGATGCACTCTGGTAAAACTCATTTGGTTCTGCAGAAAATGTGTGGGACAGCTGGCAATGAAGAATGTGGTCCACAAAAGTAAACATCTGATTAAACAATTACCTACTCATCTAGTTGCAAGTTCTAATTCTGCTTGATTTCCCCAAGTTTGGGTCTTGTTTTGTTTTGTTTTGTTTTTAACAGTTGCTTGAAAAACAGATTATCCACTCAGGCTAGGATAGGCTGAGCCTAGCAAATCAGGCAAAGTTTCTCATCTGCAGTAAAGACAACCTGATGAAATTCATTCACCCAAACAACCTGGCAGGGTTGCATCTCAGACTGTACCCTACCACCACTACTGATTGTTATCCTGTAGTAAGCAAAAAGGACAGGCGATACAAAAGAAGACGTGCAGCAGATTAAAATAATATCTTATATTTCAGGTACTCCATTGTGCCAATACAGCAGAGCCTTGTCAGAAACGGTGTAGATGAAAGTTACTGTGAAAAGGACTAAGAAGAAACAACATTCCATGTCTGTTTCATTATCAAAAAGAAAAAAATTTGTCATTGTACCAATATACATAGGCAAACTTATTTAGAATTGTATATAAATGCAAAAATTAAAGACTTTAGCTAGGAAATGAAGCCACTAAAAATATTAATATATTTAGAAATTCAGTATATTACCAATCTATATGTTCTATGCAGGAAATAAAAAAAAAATCAGGAAATTATTTATATAAATTAGTTTAGTTTTCAGATGCACTTGCTTTGGGGGGAAATGTATGTTGTAGAAACAAATAATGGATTCTGTGTGAAGAAATACTGCAGCTATACTCTGGAATTACAAAATAATATCATTTGTTACAACATGAGTGGCATATATCCCTTTTCAGCTCTGCAGATTAGCCTTCCATGTATCTGTTAGAAAACCTTTCCTTCTTAAATGACTTAGTGGAAATAGTTATTCAAAGTTGCAATGATTTCTAAAATAAAATTAACTGTGCAACAATGGAAATCTCCTTTATCTGTAAGAGTTGATACTTTGAAGCAATAGGCAATCTGGCAGCTTAAAAAAGTGTCTGTCTCAAACTGAAAGGTAAACTGGAAATGTTCATTCTCTTTTCCTGGATATTTGCAATGACAAATGCATAACATACATGAATATATAAGTTTTCCACTAATGAAGGAAATTTATGAAATCAGATTCATATGATTCCCCATACACGACACAGCTTTGCTGGAAATATCAGTTAAAGGGACCCTTGGAGTGGCCAAGTTCTATACATTTATTTGAAAACTGGTTTTCCATGTGGCAAATAGGAACCTGTCAGCAAAATTTATAAGTTCTAGCATGTAGAACACTGGTTAAAAGAAAGAAAAACATGACAATATTTCCAGTTACTTCAATGTGGTTTAGATTAAACCCTTCAAATTTGAGTGTACCTGAATGGATAGATGTCTGGAAAATATATAGACCATCTTTGTCCTAAACCAAGCTGATCATACCTAAGAAACAAGGAACCCAGATAAGATAATAGTAGTAAGACCATTTATATATATAAGTAAGACTAACATAACTGCTCATGTGCAGCCCAGAGAATGTAAGTGATATCTAATACATACTTTAAGTATGTTTTGTTAGTAATAAAACCAAATAAAAATAGTGTGATTTTGATAAGCACTAAGAAGAAGAAGGTGAGGACAGGCATAAAGATTAGTCATTGGGAAAAGTAGATCTGAAGGACAAGTTCACAAGGAGCACCTGGGGTAGAAAAGACCAGGTTTGTTCTGATACTAGATTAATGAGCTGCCTCCAGAATTTCACCTAGTATCTTCTGCTGAAAGCCTAAGTTTTAGCTCTGGTTCCACAGTTCCTGAAGTTTAGGTATGATTTAGGAGAATATTATGGCTCTTTCCTCCTGAATCTGCTAAACTATGTGCTTCTGCATGGTTCAGCATGGGCTGTACCTTTAAAAGATGAGTGTTCCTGAGACTGAAATCTGCAGGATTTCACGTTAACTGAGGATGAGGAATTAGGATTTACCTTAGTGACACACAGGTAAACTGTGGCAGGGAAAGACATGAGGAACAGTTCCCATTATTCATCTCACCCATCTTTCACCCACCTGTGTCCATTAGTAAGTCCATCCCAGCTTCAGGCACACATTGTAGCAACAGTACTGATCCTGCCCAAACAAGTATAACAAGAAAGGCAGAAATTCTATTAAATATGCATCATAACATAGGTATAAAAATGGCTAAATTACATTTAAATATATAACCTTAATTCTGACTTTTTCTGACTTTCCTTTTTTTTCCTGACTTTCATATGTGTCATTTTTCATGCTTAATAATGTTTGTGTAGCATAGGTTCGGCATATTAACTTCTAGGTTATATAACTATGTGGATTTTATTCAAATAAAGGAAAAAAACAGCCATACTTGTGGCTAATCAGTTTTGCAACCTCATGGCCTGTTGTGCAAATTTGTCATCTGAGCTGGGGGAAAAGACCTAGTAGGTACATGTTGGTATCCTGCACGAGGTTAAGAAAAAAATGTTATGAATAAATCAATAATAATAAAAGACTTTGCCCAGTAGGTTTGGATTCTACACCTAAACCCACCTATTTTCAGGTTAGTTCCTGCACTACACATTTGCAGATGACTTTTCCAGGTATTTGCTGGAAGAAAAGCCATAACGCAACTCATAACCTTTTCCTGTGCAAGGATGTAGAATCCAAAGGCTTTGTCTAGTAAGTTTGGACTCAGACCTATAGCTTCAGAGAAAATCAAGCTCTGAACCTAATTATTTTGCAGGCTTTTATGAGTTACAATCAAAGCCTAAAATTCCATCTAGAGACAATTCAGACAGACAGCACCAAACACAGAATATTGGTAGAATATGATTCCCCCAAAACAGCTTACCCAGATTTCCTCCTTTACGGACTACCACCCTGTCTAAAATTGGTTGCTTTCATGGAGCAAACTGCAGGCTCTGATCTTATTAGTCACCCATAAATACCAACCAGGTATTATGAATCTTCACTTCCAAAACTTTATTCTGCTGTAGCGCTGATAACCTGAATATCCAAGATGATCTCCAGTAAGAGGCCAGCTGTGATACCAGGTTTTCTGCAACCATCTTTCTGACTGTATTTTCCACTTCCTCAGACTGCATCAACCCAAGCTAGTAAAGGAACCAAAAGATCTGCTCACCTCTATTGAAGTGACAGTTTAATGTAATGACGGAGCTGTAAAGTTTGTGTTACTTTTCATTTAGACCAACAGGTCTGAGTTTTATCATGGCAAATGTGAAAATGTAGAATGCATTACCATATGGTTTCATAGCTGTATCTCTTAATTACCACAACAGACAGCTCTGAACAATTTTTATTTCAATTCAGCAAGTTTATGCCCCAATCCAGATATAGAATTAATGTTCCACAGTAAAACTTTTTTTCTGAAGATTCAGCATAATCTGTTGTATTGGTAAATACTACCTCCATAAAGACTCTGTGAAACAGTATTGAGGCAGGCAGGGATAGCTCTAATGAGGAGATAAAAAGCAGGAGCACTATCTGTTCCTAAGAAAAATCCCAGAAACAGCCATACTGATGAAAAAAAATTGGGATCAGATATTCATATGGTATTATTTCAGTTATCAGTTTGAAGAATTAGTTTTGGAGCATATATGGTTTAATTATTCAGAGACAGGTAGGGATTATACTTGGTAACAGTTAATATCTTCTGTAAAGATTACATAGATAGTATAAAACATACATTTTAGAAATTTAAGTTCAACTTCTGAAGTCTGTGATCCCAGGAACTACCAATTAAAGGTCTAGAGACTTTAAATTACACTTGGAATAAACTTTATAGACATTTTCAGCTGAGACAATACTTCAGAGCGCACACAATTTTTGCCTGAGAGTCTCAACAAGTGTCTGATTATTTTATGCAAATATATGCAGATTATGTTATAATGTCAAGACAAAACAACGTCATTGCAAGACTATGGAGATGAAATTATGAATAATAAGTTGAAATAAAATAAAACCGATCCCAGAATGTGCCTATTGAAGTGATGCTACAATGTCAAAATTATATTGGTAGATTTCCCTGCTGACCAAATTGTGATGTCCAGCTTTAAATAACAAATTGTAAGACGACTAGAAATTCTCTTTTAGTGGTATGTTATGAAAGGAGGGCAAAACTGAACAAGCTTATGACACCATTCCTCTTTTCATACTGTAAATTCTAAATCATAACTTCTCCTTTAGTAATAAAAATCAAAATTTGGAGAAGTTAGAAGTGGACTGAAGCCAAAATCCACTTTACTACTTCAGTTGTAAACTGAAAAAAAAAAAAAAAAAGAATGTATAGCCAGCTACTCATTTTCCATAAAATGCACTTCCATTACAATCAACAAGCAGAAGATTGCTATATTTCTGAAGCATGTGGAAGCTTGTCAGTGACTCTCAGAGAAGGACTTTGATGACCAGCTGCAGGAACCTGGAGTGAAGGAAGGTGGAATGTAACCTCTTAGGAAATGAGTCAGAATAGCTACTGTTCATTTTGTTATAGCCTGTTTTGCAGTATCTCAGCTCTGACAGGAGCCACATTCAGCCAACTGTTTTCTAAGAAGCAGGGTGCAGTGGTGGGAAGGAGGGAGCAATGTACCAAAGTCTAAGCGAGGTTCCTGTGTTAACCTCGTTTACGAAATGTGATGGACAGCAATAGCCTCGATCTGGACTAGAAGGTATTTAGGTTCCAATTAAACCCTCATAATTCAGTGTGATGCAGAGAGATTTCTGAACTGAACATGAAATTCTTCATTTTGGAACATTTTCATTTGGACATACTGGAGAGGAGGCACCGCCATCTGAATGTGAGACAAGATAGAGTTGTAATGAGCTAACTATTGAGATACAAACCAGTGCCTAGGCTTACTGAATTCCAGTTATTTCTAGGCAACTCTCCACACTTCTGCTTTATACAAGAGAAATAAAAATTATATCAAGCTCCAGTAAAAACTGAGCTGGTTATTTTGCATTTACAAAAGTTTTCTAACTTGCACATGGTTACCATGAAGCAACTGCTGCAGTATAAATTCATATGCCTGAAACAACATAAGACCACACCACAAATCCAGACTCAGAGCATTTCAGTTATTGCTTATCTAATTTTCCTTACAGAAGCCTAAAGTGTGCAGGAAGAGACAGTACTTTAAGCACAAAACAGGACTTGGACAGAGTGAAAATCCTGCAGAATGGCCAACCACTTCTTTGATCTTTATAAGTGGTACGCACAACCTTCTTGGAGAATAAGTTCCTTCAAGTATCTATAGAGTTCAGCCTCTCCCCATTCCCATAACAGCCCCATGATCTACCTTCTGTGTAGACTGAGGGATCACCTGGGAAGGACCTTGATCCTCCAGACCTGCAGACAACTTTGCCAGTACAGCCAAACATAGTATGATGTATGTACATATCATACTGGAGCAGAGAGGCAATTCTTCCTTTCAGTTTCACAGACCAGTCATGAAAATAATTATTTTGACACTCCAGTATGAAAGTAAGAAAATACCAGGGAGATGTATGTTTTCTATCACTGCTAATGCTGAAAGTCTTATTTTTTATTTTGACTTCCTTTGCAATCCACATGAAGATTTGGCACATTCTACATGATTTCCAAGCACTTTGGTCTAGAGCCAGTGATGAAGGCTCAGCGCTGTGAAATAAAATAGCAGACAAAGGTTGGGGATGTACTGCCCCTGCACCGTCATTGCCTGGGCAGGCAGAAACAGAGAGGCAGCATAGCCAGGCTGAAGCAGATGACACTCTGTTCCTGGATTCTCAATGGTTTCAATTAACTAGTAGGTTAGTGCCTGGCCTGCCACAAAAAAACATGAATGCTGAAAATAAGGTCATAACACATTAGAATCCCCAAACAGCATAATTAAAGGTGTGAAATGCTTATTTTTCTTAGTGAGTTTCCATCCTTAAGTATTTTGAGCCTGATGAGGCCAATGTGTTTTTACATTTCTGGTTATGCATGCTTAAATATTGAAATATGACACCTAAATTATGCAGATAATATTAAGGTCTGATTATGACTCATTCTTGGCGCTATTAAAAAAGTTACTTGCACACACCTTTACTGACACTAATAAGAGGGAGGTAAATGCTTTAGTTTAATAGAGTAAGTATTAAGAGCAGTCATTTAGTAAACACAAGGAGTATTTAATTTTAATTTAAATTAACAAGATGTAAAGGGTTAATAGATTCCACAAAGTCCATCAGGATTTTATAATGTTAGGCCTTTCCTTGAATTTTAAATATTCTTTTAAATTCTTTGTAGCTTAAAGAATTTTCAGATTTTGCAGCTTATGTCTTTCACATGTTTGCCTGCATTGCTTTTTGTATCTTAATGTGATGACCTCCAAGCTCTATGCAGATCTCCCAGAGAATTTTATATATCTTGACTTCTTTTGTGGAAGTTTTACACACTGATTTAATGTCCTTATAAGAGACATTACTTAGCAATGGAAAATCTGTATTTTCATCATACAGTTGCACCCTTTGAAATGTTTTCATACCTAAAAAAACCCCGTTAAATCCACAATCATATGGACTTCTTGTAAAACCATGATGACATTGCATTTAAAGATCCTGAAGTCGGGAAGACTTTCTTAAAGATGATGGCACATGTTTCAAATTACTTAAATTTTTTTTTCTACTTCATTTCCTTCTCCTCTGCCATCCTTTCTCTTTTATTTCTTTTTGACAAATCATCAGTAAAACAGTGCAGCTGCCAAATATGTTCTTCTGTTGAAAGGAAATGAAGCAAGGAGGATATATTTCCAACTACATAAGACTAGTATCTCTTAAAATTGCAGACATGAATTTCAGATTACATTTGCTGCACTTTCCTGATGTTTTTTTCCTCAGAACAGACAAAGTATACATGGAAAAAAAGCATGTTTAACCTTCAGGTTTGTTCAGATGTTGAAAACAAGTGGTTATTTATTACCTTCTGTTATATTAAAGGATTTCAAGTTTCTGTTGCATTAATACAAGTTTATGTTAGAACAGTCTGGAACAAGATTGTCTGGAGTCTTATTCCACCATTTTCAATGTAAAAACTTTACAGATTAATTTGTTGTGTGGAAAGCTGTTCCATGTAAAGTAATCATGTTGTCTGGATTGACTAGTAGGGATGCTGTAATAACATTACAGGACTGAAAAATCAACATGACACCAAAAAATAGCTACACTGACACCACAGACCTTTGTCTTCTTATCAGTTTGATCTCAAGGATCCTCAATATGCAAGTTCTTAGACACCTGATGAATCAGGTTTCTACAAAACAAATCAGAAAGTTCCAGTTCTGGTAAAGCAGAAAAATGAACAGTGTACAAAAAAAATTATCTCTGCTTTCAAAAAAATAAAAGCCATATGTCCATGATTTGTTGTAGAATTAGGCACAAAAATAAGTCAATTTAATTTCACAGTCACACTACTATTAGGCAAACTTTTTTAAAAAAATCTGCACATTTTCACATTTAGTGTGTTTCAGACCTACAAATATTATGTTGAAAACCCAAGCTATGAATCCTTAAAAAACCCCAACAAAATAAAATGAAAAATCCCACCACACCAACAAGAAAAAAACACTAAAGCTAGAAGTCTTTAGGGAGAAATGATTGTCAGCATTCGAGGCTGAAGTATATTTCATGTACTACTTTCAGATGTACACCAAGTAGTATTTCAGGAACTTTAACTTCATTACCATAGTTGATATGCGATTGTCCTCTAAAATGATAAATAAATATAATTACAATGAATAGTTGCATGTCTTTCTAAATTCTTATTCAGCCTGTAGAAAACAAGACCTTATATCAAATTGAAAATAGTACCATTGCTCCATATGACTGAGACCCCACCTGGATTACTGTGTCCAGCTCTGGGCTCCCCAGTTCAAGAAAGATGAGGAACTCCTAGAGAGAGTCCAGAGGAGGGCAACAACGATGATGAGGGGAATGGAGCATCTCTCTTATGAAGAAAGGCTGAGAGAGCTGGGCTTATTTAGCCTGAAGAAGAGAAGACTGAGAGGGGATCTCATCAACATGTACAAATATCTTAAGGGTAGAAGTCATAAGGACAGAGACAGACTCTTCTCAGTGGTGCCCAGCAACAGGACAAGGGGCAATGGGCACAAACTGAAACATAAGAGGCTTCAGTTGAATATGCAGAAGATCTTCTTTACTTTGAGGGAGACAGAGCACTGGAACAGGCTGTCCAGGGGGGCTGTGGAGTCTCCTTCTCTGGAGATATTCAAAGCCCGCCTGAACGATGTCCTGTGCAATCTGCTCTAGGAGAACCTGCTTGAGAAGGGGGGGTGGACTGGGTGATCTCCCAAGGTCCCTTCCAACACTTGCCATTCTGTGATTCTGTAATTCTCTGAATCTTGAAAAATAAACATCTCAAATAGTGAAACTTTTATAGACTAGCCATACATTTTTAAAGACAGTATATTTTTTTTCCGATATATGATTCATTGGACAATCTATTGATTTCACAGTTTTGTTTAAGATTATTTCAGAATGACTATAAATTCAGAAAAAAATGTCCTGGTCTCTTTATGTTTACTTGGGAAGCTATGTTTTCCACATATGTGCACATAGTTCTAATTGAAGTTCTTTGAAAACTGTCTGAATGGTTTTAAAACAATCACAACTGGTCATAATTTCTTCAGTAAAATAAATCTAGAAAACTCCAGAATCATTTTCCTACTTACTAGCATTCTTAAGCTTTAACTTGTGTAGAATATTTTAAACATTAAAGGTTTCTTCAAGTAATTTTTACAGGGATATATTTATTGATCACATATAATTGTGCTAATATAGACCTGCTATTTATTCAGGCGTTTAAAAATCTTGGCAAATCCAAAAGGTTTAAATTCACTTATACCAATATTTCTGGCTAGGTAAAAATTCTCTACCTGCACCTGGTTAAAGAAAATTATCTGCAGCCATTTCTATGAAAGTTTTTTATTTCAGAATGATGTACAGAAAACCAGGAATATGGTGAGAGTAGTCTCCTTGAAATACTTCTTTTTGCAAGTGTCAATTTGCATTATTTGTCCCCATTTTTGTGTGCTCTACAAAGAACATGAATTTCAGCTTTGAAATACAGTTCACTAGCTGAATGTGTAGATATTTCTCCTTCCAGTTCCGAAATATTTCTTAGGACAGTCCACAGCAGTAAGCAGGATGGTAATCATCATTCAAACATCCCCCAGGACTCATTTTTAAAGCGTAGGATCTATCTGATGGAGCTCAGTGACAGAAGCACAGCACAGTCCAACTAGAATATCAGTTTCTGAAGAGGAAAGTGTGGAGACATAAAGAAAATCCTAGTAATCCTACACTTCTTTCTACTGGCCTTCCTAGTCCTACTTATTTGTGCATGTCTAATGCCAGTTCAGAGTTACACAAATATTACTCATGGCATACTTGCACTCTTCGCCCCCACCCCCAAACATTCAATACTCTTTTCTTGCTTTCTGTCACCTTCTGGTTTGTTTTTACTGTCTTTTGTTTTCCATTCTTCCCAGCCACCTACTTACAAAACACTAACTGCTGTGTTTTCCCTGTTATTTTTGTTTAACCTATACACACCATTTAGGTAACCCATCAACTAACAAAAAAGAAATACTCTGGGGGATTAATGTTGTCTGTAATCACATTGGCTGAAATTCTGCCACTGTTAAAATCTATGGGAGTTTTATAATTGATTTCAGCTGAGCCAAGATTTCATTCTGTCGTGGTTTAACCCGGCTGGCAGCTAAGCACCACGCAGCCGCTCGCTCACTCCCCCCCCTC